>VWZF01005254.1:546280-723004 GCA_013396755.1 Sclerurus mexicanus
GGGCGGCGGCGGCGGAGCCTCCCCCCGGTGCCGGCCGCCCTCCCGGAGCGGCGGCAGCTCCTCCTCTCCCTCCCCTCGCTCCGCTCCGCTCCGCGCCCCCCCGGCCACCCCCGGCCATCGCTCCGGGCGGGGCGGCAGGGCCGGGCATTTGCTCCCTTCGGATGCCTAAAAAGGAGCGGCGAGTAAGGAAAATGCAGACTCACCGCTGGAAAGATGAGGGCGATGGCCGATCCCGAGTGTAAAAAAATAATAATGACGGCAGTAGTAATAATAGTAGTAAAAGCTGTATTTCATTGGGGTTTTTAAGGGAAGTCCGCGAGGGAAGTGGGAAGCGGCGTAATCAGTGCAGCTCGCGGTCGGTGGATGCTGTTCAGTGTGTTTGGTTTAATGAGAGCGAGAGAGGAAGTGTGATTTGCAGCAGGCATCCCTGAAGCAGGGCTCGGAGCTGCCTTTCCGTGGACAGAGGGTCCGAACGGGGGGCCATGTCTTCTCTGGAGGGCTTGATGCTCCCGAGGCAACCTGGCTCACGTGACAACAAGGAATGTGAAGCTCCTTGTCGAGTCAAGATGCTGGCCTTGGTGGATTTCATCGTGGAAGAAGGACTGAGCTTTATCGTTTTCAGGAAAAATTCCCGTTGAAAGCAAAATGACAGATTACAACAGTAGACTTACACACAGTAGTCTGTCTAGTGTAGTTACAAATGGGTACTTGTGTAGTAATCTTGCAGTTTTGGAAGACCCTGCCAGCTGTATTAATAGTCAACTTCCACATTTATGTGTGGGTAGAGGGATGACACAGAGTTGATAAGCTCGTAAGTGGTGCAGTGATGACTTCTGATGCTGATAACTTCTGATAACAGGGAAGTTGCACTGAGCTTAGTCTTGCAGCCACTGAAAATCTTAAAGTAGTAGAAGGACATGTCAAATGCTTATCGAAAAACTCTTAGAGCGTATTTAACAACTGGCATTCTCATTTCTGTAATTACATGTGGAGGTTATCTGGTTCAGCCTGGGCTGTGACATATGCTGGAAAATGTTTTGGCATCTCTTGTGGGTGGTTGGTATTAGGAAGAGCTCTTTGAATTCCGCCTCTGTATATGATACACTCTTTTATAAGGAAAGGGTCTATTAAGAGATCTCCGGTGCTTCCCTTTGTTTGAACTGGAGGCATACTTTTTTTCTCAGTGAAACACAGTGGACACAGTGATCAATGAACAAGGAAAAAACTTTGGTATATAAGAGCAGACAAAATATTTGTCTCTTTACAGAATTTACAATGACAAATACTTCCTTTTTCCTGTCACATACAGAGAATATCATCAAAGCTGTAGCTGTTACTTAAAGAGAAAATGACTAAAAATGTTGCAATGTTTTCCAGAAGGAAGCAACCCCCAATCAAACCCAACAACAAAAAACCTGCCTAAACAATAAGTTCTAATCTTAGGTTAGTTAAATTGGTCAGTTGAGCTGCCAGGTGGGGTTATTGGCTTTCCTCATGTCGTCTGGTAGGACGAAGCCTGAAGTAGAATTAAAGTAGCCTGAAGAATGGAGTTTTATTATTTGGAAAATGTTTTATTAGGATACTGAACAGTAACTAGGTTCACATCACTTGAAATGTGTGCATTTCCAGTTTTCACTTTGGTTATGTAAATGTAAACTCACTCTTGAGTTGTTGTGGAAATAAGTTGCAATTGAAATGTGAAGAAAGCTGCTGAACTGGAAGTGAGGTAGTAGTATGAACACATAAAGATTGTGTGTTTTGAATATAAATGAGGAATTCCTTTATTGGAATTGGAAGAAATTGAGGCTGAGAAGCAGAGTTGATTGCCAGGCCAAGTGATTACATTTTGATGGAGAAAGCACAGTGGTTCTAGGAAGTACCTTTCTGTTCTATATGTATGTTGGGGATTACAGATGACCATGTAAACTAACAGAAGGGATATGTTTTGAACTGTAAAGGTATAGATAAACATCCCTTTTTTTTTTTCTTACTAAAAGCTGCATGGGTGTGACTTGAAAGGACTAGTAAAATATCTTAGAATGATGAAAAAAAGGCTGTTTCTGTATGGAAATTCAGTGGTGCAGAGTCTAAGTGTCTGGGGAGGGGTGTTAATAGATGTGCTAAGTATACAAGATGCATACTTCTTGAAAAGGTATTAAGATAAAAATTTTCAAAATGTATTCTAACTGAAGTTTCTGTCTATTTGAAAGGTCTGAAAACATCTAACATGAACAAAATTGAATTTGAGGGAGTGCCATCAAGCCATGGTTTACAGGGCAGTAACCGTACAGAGGTTTTGTTTGGTGGTTGTTACTTTAGTCTTCATTTTTGCAGCTTTCAGCCCTCAATATTTTCGGAAGGAGATTGCCAACTGACATCTTTAGTATGCAAGAATGAGGGCTATCTTTTAAGTTTAAATCATGCTGTTACAATGGTGTCCTCCAAACCCAAGACTTTTTGCTAGTTCATGAATTTTGGGTTTAGGTAAAAAGAAGAAAATTTTTTTCATCTAAGTAAAAGACATTGATCGAACACATAGTGATTACACTTACCTTTCTGGGACGATGGAGAAGTCTGTGAATACAAAAGGATGCAGAAAGAAAAGCTTATAAGCACTTTAGTCAGCTCCTGGCTAGACAGTATAGCAAGTGCCTGTATAAATTATTCTGATGAGTCTTCATGGGGAAAAAAACCAACCCAGGTTATCAACTGATAACTTTTCACAGTTTTGAGATGAAAGTAGATGTAGTTATTTCCTGTAAGATATATTTTGTATGAGCGGCTTCTGCAAACTGTGTAGTAGTTTGATTCATGTACAGACAAAGGATACAGTTTTTAAAGCCATTGAGGAGATCTGTGTTGACCTACCACCTGTTTATGCGAACACTTGTCACATTTCTAGGAGGAACATAATTTGCATAGTGAGCAATGGGCAGGGACCCTTTTGAGGGTGTTTTAAATGGTTGAAAAACAAAGGTAAAACAAGAGGCCCCAAAAGTCTCTTCACCAGGGTGAAAAACTGTGCAAGCTTTGCCAGGTCAAATCCCAATATAACTGTTAATTATACTTCATCCCTTGATCTGGTAAAATAAAAAAGTGGAGGATTTTCCATCTAAAACCTAAACTACAGAGGTGGCAGCAGTCCTTCCTTAGGAGGGGGAGTAAGTCTGTAAGATAAATGTGGGTCTAGAGCAGATAGGTGTCCCAATGAGAGAGTTCAGTGTGTGCCACCTCTCCAGAGGTGAAGTCAGAGAACAGGCTGTAAGCCAGAATAGCTTTGAATAGCACCTAGTTCTTATATTGTACACTTAATGTAACCTGCTCATGTACATGTTTCTTAATGTAAGCTTAAAAGGATGTAAAACTTTGTTTTGAGATATGTGTGTATAGGTACCAAAATATCCATGTGAGTATTTTAGGAACACAGACTGCTGAGGTTTGTTGTGATTATGGACATTTGAAGACTTCTGCAGGTGACTTGAATCAGTCTGGGTTCAACCAAGTCTGCCTATAGCAGCCTAGGCTGGTAATTGCTTGAGTGGGTGAGACCTTATAGGAAGTATTAATGAGTGTCGTGAAAAGATGATTTTTTTTTCTTTTTCTTTTAAATAATGATCTTGTGGTTTGCTTAGTTTTCATGAACATCACTTAACAAATAATAGCATAAAGATAAAAAGCAACAGATCTATTTAAAAATGTGTATTTTAAGTTTACAAGGAGGACTTACGTCTTACTTTTATATTACTTTATGAACTATTGCCTTTCTTGCTTTATGTTAGAGTGCTGGGTGATAGTGGCTGGGATAGTGACCTGTAGTGGGCAACATTAAAAATGCTGCCATGGTAGAGAAAGTCTTCTAGGGAGAGGGGAAGAAGAGAGGGTTGGGAAAGATTACATGGAAAAGAAAAAGAAAGCATAGTATTAAAAGTCAGCAACTAATAAAAAACACACTAGCTTTTAGATCATAGGCAAAGTAGTTTTCACATTAGGCATCAAATGTGAAAAAGAAGCTCAGTTTCCAGCTTAAATCCATGAAGCAGAACACACAATCGATAAAGCTAAGGTAGTGCCTTTCTAAGAACATTTATCTCCTGCTGATGTGTAGTAGCTAACTTACAGAGAAGGTAGTCAGAGCTGTGGTTGTGGCTTACTTGGTGTGACAGTCAAAGTAGCTACAGCGTAGTGATGAATGTCTAACAAAATCTAATAGTGAAGCCAAAAGTGAAATTTTGGCAGGCAGCGCTGGTGGTACCCCACATGATAGTTTCATGCTGTCCTCTGCAAATATTGATTCTTGTCCCTATAGCTGTCAGGAGCTGAGATGTGTTTGGGAGTTCTAAGAAGTGGCGAGCATGCAGAGGATATAAAGTATGAAACAAGTTGTCCATTCTTTCATGCAGCTTAGAGTGATGACAGCATTTTGTATTAAAAAAATAAACACCACAAAAAATTTAGTGTTGTGTCAACTTTTCAAGAATCTGTTAGTTTGTCCTTTGAGTTGCTTTAGTAAGTGACAAGGTTGCAGCAGTATTACTGTCATTAGTGATGATTGCCCTGGGCTGAACAAGAAGTGGGTCCTCTTGTGAGGTTTTGATCCAATTCCAGAAGTATCCATTTTAATAAGATTGTTAAAGTGGTGTGGGGGGTGTATGTATGTAAATGATGTTTTGAAAAACGCCATAGAAAAATGTCACAACTTGGTAATTGCTGATGTGCATATGCAGAGCAAAAATAACTACAGAAACAATGAAGTTACAATGGGGAAGTTGCTCTGGGAATAATGTTGTTGGATTGGTGTTCCCTGGAACAATGAAGACGAGGATGGAGAGCTTCACTGTGAAATGCAGCAGCTGTTGTGTAACTTGGCTTAGTGGGAAACAGCCAAACTTCTCTGGGGATAACCAAAGATAGAGAAAGTTAGAGGTTAGAGTGTGTTTGAAACAACTGGAGACAGAAGTCATGAATATTTCTAAGAGGGAACAGTACCTGTGATAGCTGACAGTTGATAAACTGAGTGCACATTGGGAGTGGAAGGTAAATGGGAGTTAGAGAAAAGCCAGGTGCATTCTTGGAAGGAGTACATTTGAGCTGGCATCAAGTGCAGATGTGCTCAGAAAGGAGCTGACAGAAGTAAGAATAGATTTGGTGCAGCTGAGGCTTTCATTAAGTGAAGAGCTCAGTCACTGTGTGGACAAGATGGATAGTAAATATTTCTTAAAGAAGTTGTTTCTCTCCAATTAAACATGTCCCACAGCAACATAGCAGAAACAGGTATGAATTTCAACCTGAAATATCATGTGACTTCCAAAAGCTTTTGCATGTAAAATCACTGTCTAGATAAATAAAACCTGAAGAAAGGCTGGAAAGACTTTCCTTACCCTGATATAAAGAGAAAATATCAATTTTTCTCTACTCTTGTCAACAAATAGACATGTTTAGATGCAGACTCTTAGATTAGTTTATTAATAGGGTGAAACTGCATGGTGATTTTTGGTCTGCAGCTTGAAAAAGGAGGTGAGATCACCGACATAGCTGTTTGTGGTCGGCAAAAGTTAGAATAGTGAAGACACATTGAAGCTTTGGAAATGGAGTGGTCGTTGAAGGGTATTTGTCTGAAAGTGGGTGACAGTTTTAAAGACAATAAAGAAAAATTTTTCTGCTTTATGTCGGTGAGAACCATGTTTGATCTTAAAAAAAAAAAAAGGTTGCTAGATAAGAAAAACACAAAGGTCATAGCAGACAATTTTAATCTAATGAGTAAAATGGTTACATCTATTTGGTTGTTCTCATGGAGAAATTTGCTTGATGTGGAGAAGGATCTTTGTTTAAGTTAACATTTTTCTTGGTGCGGTGAAATCAAGAAGTAGACTATGGATGAAGTAATACTGATGATCTGCAAAGCTGAGTCATATTCTTTCAGGAAGGATACTGCTGTTTTGAGAAAACAGATCACTTACCCAGTAGTGAGGAGGAGGAATTGAAATGACAGGGAACAACTCAAGTGCTTTTAGCAGTAGGCACTACAGCACATTAAAGCATCCGATTTTCAGCCTCTAGAGTAGGTTGTTATATTGATACACAAAGAGGAGGGTCATAAATGAACTGTGTCCACAAAGTTTCACCAAACAACCTGAATGACGAGACTATGCTTTAAAGATATAAAGCCCTTTCCAGTGGCTTTTCTGCCAAATAGCTGCTCCAATTCATCTGAAATAGCCTAGTTGTCTTTGCGCATTTATTTAAAAAATAGGGTCATTTTTCAAGGCTTTTGAGTGGAGTCTTCTGAAATCATTTAGTCAAATTTGTTTCATCTCCCGTGTCACTGCTATGCGTAAGTGTCAGGGACACTGGTTAATAAAAAACACTGCAAAGATGTAACAGGTTTTTCTGCTGAGCAGTGCTGAAGTGTGCCTCTTTCTGGTATACTTCTGAACGTGATGTTTTGTAATCTGAACCTTACTGAAGAACTGAAATAATCATTACTACTTTGTAATTATGGTGGCTTTCTTCCTTAAGAGGGCAAAGGAATCTTTACAGGGAGATGAGAAAATTCCTTTTATTGTCTCTCAGGGCCTAAAATGTTGAGGAGGCAAGATGTAAAGTATAAGAGGAAAAGTGTAGGCTTCCAGCATTCAAAATATGTCAGCACTTTGCTGTGTTTTGTAGTATAGTATAGTGTGATTGGATAATTCCTACAAATCTCTATAAAAGTCAGGATAATGTTAGTGGCACGTGTAAGAGTCAGAACACGAGTCTAAGATTCAGGAAGGTTTGTTTCACCAGTGTGCATGGGGATATATGTGTGCATGTGTACAGTCAACCTAACTATTCCATGTAGCTTCAAAAACTGAGTTTGCATGACAAATCTCTTTGTTAAAAATTTGGAGAAAGTATTCTGGGCAGCAGGCACTGAACAGGGCTATTGTGAGTAATCCCAGTGCATTCTAGTCATCTATGAAACTACCCGAAGCTTAATTACTCATGTTTTCTTGTAGTCTTAGTGCATGTATGAGCAGTTATAGTTATTTGTGAGGTGTCTGCTGACTGTGTAAACAATCAGTGGTGATTTTTGTGGTTAGATTTGTACATGACTGCTTTGCAATTAGTGTCTGAGGATCTAGAGTTACAGTGAAGTGAGATTTCCTAAGTGCTAAAAAAGAATAGGGAAATATACTGCAGACAGATAGGGCTCACAAGGACATGGTAAATACCAACTTGCTTTTATCTACTCTATGCTTCTCTTATTGCATAAAAGAGTGAATCAAAATCCAAAACTAAAGGGTTTATACTGAATTCTTGCATTTTTGTGGGTAATTTTGTGAAAACCTTCAGCCTTATGAGATACTTTGTCAAGGCACTAAGCTTTGTGATGGTCACATAGTTGGTTAATAACTTTGAGACCATCAAACAATGAAAAATCTTATTGATGAGATTTAATGAAAACAGAAGTATTTGAAGTCTTGGGGACTGCTTGTTTTCAGAGCCCAAGCAGATGTTAAATGTTGTGAAGAAATTAGGTGACATTTCTTAAAACTTGGCCTAGGTAAGGTTGAAGTGTCTTGGCCTTTTGTAATTCTTCTATTCCTTGAATTCCGGGTATCTGCAGCTGAAAGCACATCAAAAAAAAAAAAAAAAGCTGTCAGCAAATCAAATTGAATTGAAGTATAAATTGACTGTTCTGTGCAAAAGCTGAGAGCACATAGTGTGGTGAACATCAGACTTAAGAAGGTGTTAAACCCCATCTTTAGAGGCCTTCTTCTGTCTATTACTATAGAGTAATAAAATAGGATATGATTTATTTTCTAAAAAACCTGAACAGCTGTTACTTTTTTTTTTGGTTTTCTTTTTTTAATAAATATTTACTCCTGAAGCTTTTATCCTGGTCGTAATGTATTTATTTGCTTTATTGGTGTTAGTTAATAAGTTCATTTTGGTTGCATATTGCACATCATATTGGTCCTAAAAGAATGGAAATGGGACACTTACAGTAGTGTGTTATGCTTTTACTTTACACCTCTGAAAGTCACACTTCATGTGCCTCAAGTGCTTGTTTTCTGCAGTTAAGGATAGTTGTTAGACTTGAACTTGCCAAAGCTTGCAAAGTTCAAAGAAGAAATCAGTGCTTGCATTGCTTAACTGACAGGGTGTAGTGTGAACTGGGCTTTTTTAAGACCAGCAAAGGCAAGCCAAACTAAAATTTATTAAAGGCAAGCCAAACTAAAATTTATTAGGACAATGGCACCTTTTCAGATGGAAAGATGAGGTCAACCATAATGGCTTATCTCATAACTTGCTGGTTGACTGTTGTGGCTTAGGAATGGTATTCTCCAGCCTAGTGTTCCTGCTGAAACTGTTCCAAAGCACGTGCCGCTCGCTCGCTCCCCCTTACCTCCCCCCTGCAGTGGACTGGAGGGAAGAATTGGGAGACATAAAAGTAAAGATCATGGATTGAGATAAGAACAATTTATTGGAAACAGCAATGAGATCAGAAAGTGGACAATAACTGCAACAAAACTAATGAGAGTGTGTAGAAGAAAAGTTATTGCTTACCCATGTGGAAACCCCCAACACTCCCCATTTGCTCTACCATGCTACCCTGACCCATAAGTGAGCCCTTCCCCTTGTTTCCAGAAACTTATGTGAGGTGGTATAGAACAATGTCTGGGTCCTAGCCATGCCCCCTCCTCACTGGAACCAGGACATGGGCTTGTTAATGCTTTATGTTAAATAAATAAAAAATAAGACAGCTTAACCAGATGTAATGGAAATACTGTCTTTGGAAGGAAAATGAGGACATTTCCCTTGACTGAATTTCTTGCCTTGATGGCTGAGCAGAAAGTTACAAAACTGAACTTCATTTCTGTCCTCATTTTGGGAAAATTCTACTGTTTGTCAGTTGAATTATCAAGGCAGGAGATCCAAGTCAAACTTGCTTATAGAAAGTGATAAAATATGGTTTGGCTAGTGGTGATCCTTGTGGAGTTTAGCTGTGACATACTTTTACCTGTCAGTGCAGAAAGAGTCAAATTTGGAGGATTGGAGTCAAATTTGCCTATGCTTAACTGAGGACAAGGGTATACAATTCAGCCAACAGTAACCGCTCAGCGTGCGTCTGTGTGTGCATGTGTGTGAACTTTTTTTTTTAAGCTTGGAATCAGATGCATCCTTCCCTCGCCAAAGGGAAACATTTGAGAAGCTGTGACGCATTTACACAGATGAAGGAAGGAAATGTCCAAAAGAGTCAAAAGCTAAAAATAGATCAGTTTACTGAGTTGAACTCTGGGTGGGAATTGACGAACTAAATATAAATCTAAATTTGAACCTTAGTAACTTACACAACTGAGTGGTGTAACCCTTTCTGGGTTTTGGTGCCATTTTTTTTTTTTTTTGCATTCAACTTTACAGTGGACAGCTTCAGATGAAAACTTGTGTCAAGCCTTGTGATATTGCTTTGCAGTGCTTTAAATAGACAGCTCTGATTATCTTCTGATAATTATTGTTACAGCTTAGTTTAACTCTCTGGAAAAGTGGATTGTTGGTTGTGTTGGTTTTTTGGTTACTTGTGTTGAAGATCTTCTGGGTGGAGATGATGTCTCCTGATTCTACTAAACAGAAGTTTAAAGGCGGTAGTTATTAGAACCAGTATCTGTGAGATTAAAAAAAGGGGCATAATTTTTTCCCCCAACTTATTCAAGAAGCAGTAAATTTGCCTTTGTCTGCTCTGTATGCAAAAAGTAGTGATAACCCGAACATTTAAGAATTGATATTTGGCTGTCAAAAAGGTTTGCTTTTTGCCCTATCACAAACCAAAGTTTGGAAGCTATCAGCTAAAGAAAAAATAAGCTTGTTGGAGAATGTGAAGTTTGTGTAAGGGAAAAGCTGTTAATCTGTTAGAATGTTCAAGGTTCCTGTCCTTAGATGATGGTGCTAGAGCTATGAAAATGAAGATAAGCAAATATTCTTTCTTTCTTTCTTCCTGTAATTTTTGGGACAAATGGTGGCAACCAACACCATACTGCTAACTAAGAGCTGGCCTTTTCCAGTCTGACGAAGCAGGGACAGTGCAAGTGAATCCCTGTGGTGTAGCATTTGCCGACTGCTAGTGAAGAGTGGTTCTTTCATAATGCTATATCTAATTCCAAAGCTTTGCACTTGAGAGGTGAAATACATATACTAATGCATTGACCTTGTCAGGAAAAGGTACTGTAAAAAATGAAGTATTTACAAATATAGTAAATATAATAGGAAGTAGTGGGTAAAAACGATAGCATTGATTGGATGAACTTGAAGCAGTAACTGTCTCCTTCCCCACCCAAGAAGGGAGGGTTAGTTTTCTTGTTCAATACCTGCCCTTTTTTTACTATATGGTCTGTTGTAGAATGTTTGCTTGGCAGATGTATAAATAGTTGTGCTCTTGTTTGCTTTATATTTTTGTTTGGTTTTCCAGAGGAGCCTGAGAATGTTTTTGCAAGGTTGTACTGAACAAATTTGGAGTCTTTGATTACTAAAAATAGTGTTTATTCCAAGCAGCAATTTATCTGTTAAAGTAATGAACAGTTTGTAGCAAAATGACCTGACTACCTGAAGTCATGGGTATATACTAATATGCCAATTTAAACTTTGCATTTATGGAATATATTGTTATAGAGCAAAGTGTGAGAACTACTTTTCTTAAAATCTCTTTTTTCTAGAATATGCTTTTGAAGTGGATTTGTTCATGTTGCTATCTCCATTGTGTTAACCCACTGTTAGAAAGTTAATACTGTAAAATGCTTTTGCAAGAGCACTTGGTTAGCTGGGCAGCTGCTCAGTCTGTGATGTTTCTGCTTGTAGGCAAGTTCATGGTGTAGAATCTGAGCAGGATCTGACTTGCAGTTCATGTCCACTGAGGCAACATGAGTGGGTTCAAAGAGCAAGAAGGTGCTGCTCTCCATAATGCTGTAGATGGCCTGTAGGCAGTGAAAAGGAAGCAGGAGAGCCTGTGTTTGAGAGTGGGAAGGATGGATACACGTTTATAGATGGAATACTTAATGTGCAGTCTGTAAGTTGTCTGGGCTGCCTGAGCGCAAGTTCCTCTGTGCACATGCGAAGCTTTTGTATGTGTTGATATAGTGGAGAATGAGAGGAAGGTTTTTTTGTGGTTCTGAGCAGCCAAAAAGTATTTTAGGCTTTAACTTGTTTCTTTGTTGAGTGTTTTCAGTACTTAGGGTAGAAATCTAACTCCCACTTGCCCCCTTCGGTAATACTTTGGGCTCTGGCTTGTGTTCTAACTTCAGAGGTGGGGTCCAAAACTGTCTGGTTTGAGTTCTAGTTTAATGAGACTTGCCTAAGCACAGAAGAGATGAGTGTTGGAGAAGGGATAGCCATCTTTTTCCAGAGTGGCTTTTTGCTGTCTTAATTGTTGTTCTCACTTCTGTGATCCCTTCTTTTGTTCCTTTTCCTTAATAAATAAGGCAGAGGTCCTGCAGACAATAAGCTCAATCACCAGGCATCAGTGTTCATCTCCACAGGAGGTCCATTATGTGTACATAGATAAGTAGGGTGTCCTATAGAAAAGCACTGCATAATTTGAGAGTTACAGCCTGTCTGCTACACTGACAAATAAGGATTGCATAGGCGGCCTTAATGCTGCATTACCTAGTTTTCCATCTCTCTTTGTGGCAGCTTCAATTACTCCTGGTCCTAGCTCAGTTAAGTCATTGTTTAGCGTTTATGTAAAGTTTTCATTAAATGCCTTAGTGGATGACAGTAGATGGCATTGGTTTTAACAGGCGGCACTGGATTACTGTGTTACACTGGAGTTATTTTGGGAGTAGAAATGCATTAATTCACTCTGTAATATTAAACAAGGTGGATGTGTAAGCTGCTTTGTTACATAGACATGATGAGGAAAGTGTCTCTTCAAACACAAATTAAGTATTTTACTTTGGGACTGTTTTTTTGGTTTCCTGATAGCCCAAGTACACTCTACTGTTCAATTTCTTAGAGACTGATTTGTGTCACTTGAGCATCATGTTAGTTCTGCCATGTTAATAAAAACTAAACAAAGCAAGATGTAAAAATTACCAAATACCAAGAAGGAAAAAGGAACCAAAAGATAAATTCTTCTTTCACAAGCTTGTAGATAACCAAGATTGAAAAGACAAAATGTGTTCACAGGTGAGGGAAGCTTTCCACAGCATAATAGGCCAGGATGAATATGCAAAACCCCCATGGAAGGTTATATGATGATGAAGGACTTAATTGGAAATGCATAGTAATGAATTACCTAAGTTATTACACTCTTTATTTTGCCAGCTATGGGGACTGTATTAAGCACACAAATGGTAAAATTGCTGGTTTAATAAGAAGCTTTCTGAATGGAACTGCTATATAACCTCTGAAAAAGGACCCAAATGGAAATGAAGGAATATCTCTTCTCAGAATAGGAAGGAATTATTATGTTGCTGTCTAAAAGTGCCATTCCTCCTGTTTTGTGGAATAGGAATTGACTAAATATATGAAATAACTGTTTCTGTGTTAAGCTAAATATTTTAATGGAATGAAATGAATTCCTTATTGAAAGGTGACTAGGAGGATAGCTAATTATCAGAAACAAAATAACCCTGTATCTCCATGGTGGAGTTGTATGTCAAAGATTCTGAAATGTTATGGTTATATTTGAAATGTCAGTATTCATTGGTTTCTGAGTCCTGTTTTAGAGATTTCTCTTAGCTTTTGAACAGCACACAGCATAAGGACAGTATTACTATCCACCTAAAACCAAGAATGAGTTAATTGTATTTAAGTAGTGGATTTCTCATCCAGGCATTAATGTCTTTTGCAGAAAGTTTGAGAATAAAGCCAGGATGTAAGTCAAAATTTGTGCTTCTATTGCACTGTTGATATTGTGGGGAAAGGGAGGGAGAAGTGAGTAAAGCAGTTGACTGTGCTGGGGACCAGTCAAGCAGTTTCTAACCAGTGAGGCAGGGCTTCTCTGTGAATTGTTGAGCACGTGGTAGGTGGAGTACAGTGCTGGATAATAAGCTCTGCTGTCCTTGTCTTGGTTCTGCACAAATATATTCAAGTTTGGCACTGAAGTGAGTCTTCGAGAAGGCAGCAAAACTTGGCCTAGGGGCAGGCAGGAGCATATCTGAGATGATGAAGGATAAAAGAGAAAACCAAGGAAGAAGATAACTGACAGAATTCAGGATGAGGGTCAGTTTGCTTACAGAAGTGCTGGAAATCACCACACTACATACCTACTGCAAAAGCTGCTGTTTCTTTTGTAGTTAAGGTCTTATGCTAATGCTGAGACAAAACTAACAGTTCTGCTATTGTACACAGGCAGATTAATAGATGCAAAGGATCCTGAATTTTCACAGGCCATTTGACAGAAAACATGCTGTTACCCTGAAGCAACTACCGATTTCAAGGCCAAGAGAAGGCTTTCTTGTTTTAAAGCAGAGCACGGGAAGAACAAGCCTAAGCAGAAGAATGGGAGGGAGATAATGGCTATCTGATGTTGAAGACTTGGGACTGGAAGTGCAATGAGGTCATGAAGAGAACTGACCCTTGAAAGGAACAGAGAGGTGCGTTGCCTTTTTATGTACCATGCTGCTCAGATGTTAGCTTTACAGGGATAATGTGCTCAAAACAGAGACAAGCTGTTAATAGTCCCTGCCCTAGATAGGTCTAATGTTTCTTTATTCCCCAAAGAGAAGAGCAAGAAAGTAGAAAGGAACTTGAATAGAATTCCTTAATTTTGTAAAGCAAAGTACAACTTTGGTGACATAACTGAAGAAAAAGTCACTCTTAACCTGTTTTTACCTTAAAATTGCCTTTTTTCATACGACTCGCCCTCAAATTCCTGCCACTCACAGTAGAAGTGTATCATTTGATTTTGTGTGGAAAGAGCAGCTCAGTTGTTCAGGAAGGTCACTGACGGAGTCAACTCCACAAGGACCCAAGCACATAAACATGTTTGTGGTTAATCTCTTTGCTCAAGCCTTTGATCTGGTAGGCCTACTGCAGAGGATAGGTGTATGAGGCTGTACTGCTCTCGAGAGATTTGTTGAACTTTATCTCTAGGTAATCACTTTGTTGTATTCAGATGAGACTACTAATAATAGCTTTTAATTAGAGAAATGTCATAGCTGTAGGAAAATAAAGCTATTTGGAAATGGTAGTGGTTATTTTGCTGACAGGCTTCCCTGCTTAAGGAAGCTCAGTCAAAACCTCCTGCATCGGGAAATGCTCTCGGATGAAAACGAACTGTGACTAATTTCAGGCTGACTTCTTCCCAGGGACTTTGCTTCTTTGTGGTCAAAAGTTGTTCTTGGTGAAGTAGTGAGAGATGTGAAGCATAAATTGCTTTGTATTGAACCTATAAAGAGGCAGCTAACTCACTTAAATTTTGATTGTTCCCCTCTAGTAAAGTATGTTGAAAGAAAACCTGACATTATTAGTATAAAGATAGGTTTCCAAAAAGGGCAGTTCATATAGCTGAAAAACTGAAGCGGAGTTAAAAAAGAGCTAACTTGAGTTTACTCCCTGGGCTAACAGTAATTTCAAAGTTAACATGTTCTGAAATGTTGCTTTGACAGCAATCTTGGATTTAATCCCGCAGTATGCAATTAGAATTGTCATTCCCTGTGATATTTAAAATGCTGCCTTGAGTTTAGCACAGAACTGAGTATGGTTGAGTGTTTTTTCAAATGACATCTACTTCAGTAGTTGCTATCTGTGCAGTTTATCTAGTCTTAGTAGCATTCAAGTGTCTAAAATTAGGAATATATGGCTGTGAGAAACAAGCAAACCACTACCCATACACTTGGATTGCTGCTTTTAATTTAAGTGTGGTGTTAGTACTGGGTGCCCTGCTTTTGTGCCTTGTTGGGCTGGAGTTCTGAGTCCACTGGAGGTATTTTGGGCTGTGTCTTAAAGGTAAAATAAAAATTGGTACTGTGACATTTCAAACTGGTGAAGGAAATTATCAGTTAGCCAAATGTGTGAAACTAGGAACTGGCTGATAGTTTTAAAATGGTTCTGGATTAAAAGGAGAAGTTTATGAAGATAGTGGTGTATTAAAGAGGTAGTTTTATATTTTCCTTTGAAATTGGCTTTGACAAAGAGGCTTTATGATGGCGTCTGGTAAAGGTAGGAGCACCCATTGTGCTGGCAGTGGTTTTCCCTGTGAACATGTTCTGGTCTGACTTTGAAGTTGTAGTTGTTTCTAAGGCTGAAAATGGTTAATCTAATTTTATTGAGACGTGCTGTCTGATAATACTGCACTTTTTCTGGCTCTTTGGATATCTGTAGTTGTTTCCCTGTTCCCTGACTTCATAGAGCTGGTGTGAAAGTTTTTTCCTGAAGCAGTGGCTGTATGGTGGACTTTACTAGGCTTAGAACCAGGAACCTGTGGTCTGGCTACTGTGAGTTGAAGAGAATTGAATATAGGCTACACAACTTGAATTCCTGATGAGAAAGAGGTCATACGTGTGTTCTTCAAAACATTTTTAGTTACTATATCTCTGCCTTACCCTCAAGCTTTCAGAGACATACCTGAATATAGATTCAATTAAGTTTCTTCCCTTTAATGAAGTCCTTTGCTTAATGCGTAGCTGATATGCTTGGAATATCAGGGTAACAGTCAGGATCCAAAATTAGTTGTCTCTTGGGACAGATAGTACCATGTGGGCATCAGGAAGAACACTGTCTCTTTCAAAAGCCTTCTGAAATGGTCAGCTTTGAAAATGAGGCACATTTTAAGGAATGCATTTCAGCCTTGAACGTGCTTCACATTTTCAACAAAACATTAACAACAAAAGCAGATAATTATTTTGTCTATCGAAGATGGCACAAGTTGAAAGAGGAGTCTCACAACTTCCTTACTTGCTGCCTTGTGTTCTCCCTCCTCTCCACCAGCTCCCAAATACAGGAAGAAAAAGCCCAAAGCTGGCACAAAGGGAAGAGGGCATCTCATTCCCAAACCAGTGACTAATGCGTCAGTCTAGGGTAGAACAATATTGTTTTACTGTGACTAAGGCCCTGTTCTTTCCTTTGTATTGAATTCCTTCCTGTTTAAGAACGTTGTCTTTAAAGTACACTTATATCAGCTTGAATGGTAGGAACTTTGTGCTTATTGCTATAATATCTGTATTAATTAGTTTGTGCAGCTGTTTCAAGTAATTAAAAAAAAAAGGAGTTAAGCAGGCATTGGCTGCAAGGTACAAGTGTGTCTATTAGCAGAGCTGTTAAAGCATGCTAGCTGCATGTGGACTTAAAAGAAGGCAGAACCAGGGAGGAAGTGAAACTCAAGTCTCCTTTGGATGCTCTACAGGGGAGGAAGGTCCAGCAATCAGGCAAAACCATGCTAGATGACATGGATCAAACATACAGCTGTCAGCTAAATATCCCAGATTAATCTTAAATAAGTAACTGATGGGTGTTAAGTAACTCAATGCATCTTTCATGGCCCCTCACATTGTACTGGTTCATATGGAAGATTAAATTTCATTTGCTCAATTAAAGGAAACACCTAATTTTCAGTAATACTTGAGCTAATATCCAGGCATTTCTGTGACTTGAACTTCAAAAGTAAAAGTGGAGGTAGCTATTCTACACGTTCTTTCTGACTAATTTCTGTGACTTGTATTGGGCCAGTTGTGGGCAAGTAGGGAAGGGAGAGCTCTGCATTTCTTTCAATAATTGTGTAATTAAATTCATTGATGGTAGGCCAAGAATACTGATCACAAGGGTTGGTGCTGAATCAGAAGGAATACTTTAAATGGTGCTGTGTTGAACAGAGACATAATTGCCGTCTCTTTCCCCTTCTTGGCTTATTGGATCGCTGAATTGCTCATTTCATACATGACTGTGAGTGTGGCTGGAGCTGTGAATCAGTGTTTGTTGAAGTTTTGCATCTGGCTTATGTTCTGACTTCCCTTTTATGAGCTGGAGAGGCTGTCTCTGTTATTACTGTGTAGTGAAAATCCTCTTAAACTCTCCTTCTTGTGAGTGGGTGAAAATGTTTGCCAAACACACGAATCAATGATTGCTTATTTGCCTCACTGCTGCTTTTCAAAAGCTTCACTGTCCTTTTCTGTGTTTGCACAGATAATCGATCTCTGTCACCAAATGATAATTAACAGGGATGGATAACTTGAGAGCCCTTCCTTTACAAAATCATCCTGCAACTGTGCCTCTCTGAAACTGTTCTTGCTTATTCCATTTTTGACCTTTCATCATCACCAGCAAGGCTTGCATTGAAATGGCAATATGCAGTTAGAAAAACTTGATGATTATTTTAGTTAAAGGTGTTCACTGGTTTACCGTGCTGCTGAAATGCCTGGAGCTTTGTGTGTGACAAGAAGAATAAGTAAACTGAATGAAGGCTATTAAAAGGGAGATAAACACTTGTCTCAGTATGAGGAAAAACACTGCATGTAGCTTGACCTGGTAAGTTTTCATAAAGAAAAGACCGGCTTTTTAGTGGCCTTGTCTAACATAGCCATTTTGTTCTGCAGTTACTGGCTGAAATTGAAAATTAAAATGAGGGAAAAATAACCTTCATGATTACCGTTTTCCCTTGGGAACTATCTCAGTTGTGGCTTTCTCAAGAGAGAGATTGTGGCTTCCTTTCTATTTCTGTGGATTGAAAATTCAGATTTATGTAGCCTGTTTCTAAAGTTAAGAACATTCTAGATGCCAGTTTTGGAAGATAAAAACAACTTCCAGGTGCCTGCAATTTGAGGAAGTCCCTAGCTGAATTAGATTGCCATCTTGATGTGACCTTTGCCAAAAATAACTGCAGTTAAGTAGTACATGCTCAAACTGTCTATGCAGTAGAGCAAGGAGAACACCAAGCAATCTATTTTAATGTACGAGATTTTGCTTTTTTAGATTTGTGTTCTGTAGTGGGAACGCCAGCTTTCAAAACTGTCTGTTTTACTTTCTTTGCTGTTCAGGTCAGTGGCATCTTAGTCCACTGGAGGACTTCAAGATAGACTTGAGCTGTTGGCACTCTTCCATATCAATGGAACTTCCTGTCACCAGGTGACGTGCTTCGTTCCAGTCTTTGGCTTTCCATGGAAAAACTACTCTTGTTACCATAGTTGATGCCACTAAAAAACTAGTTTTTGGTACCCTAAGTTACATTAACTGGATGATAGTGCAATTAAAGCTTCAAACTACATTGTTCCATAGCTCAAGTCAACCATGATGCAGTACCTGTACACACCTAAACCTTAAAGTATGTTAAGATTGTTTTTTATCTCAGTGATATGATCTAATGGCAAGAAAGTTTCTTCAGTGGACAAAAAGTGGAGGAAAAGATGACTCTGTGCTTCATTCGTGGGCCTGGAACTACATGAAGTCTAGATAGGATACATAGGTTATCTAGAGTGTTTTAATGGCTGTTTCCACTAGCGCTTTAGTTCAGATCAAAGTGTGCTTTTGAAGTGCATCTCTTGATTGTTCTTTGTGAAGCATCTTAGGTGCACAAATAGAATTCTTTTCAGATGAAGTTGAATTGGAAGACATACACTAGTTACAAATAGGTAAGTGCACAGAACCAGACATCAGCCAGTCAAAAGTAAAATTTCCTGTAAAACTTCCTTTGAAATACGTAATTTGGCCATTGAGATCTCTGCACCAAGGTTTTGTTGTATTGACCTTCTCCTACTGTGTTGTGCAACAGGCTAGTGTAGACTCAACTGAAGAGGGTCACCAGGTAAGTCCTGAAACTTGGAAGATGGCCTGATGAAGTGACAAAGACCTTATAGTGGCAGGGAGTTTATTTACTGTGTGAATTGAAAGATCACTCTAAAGAAGTGGATCGCGCTTCAGAAACCTTTCTTGATATCAAAACAGTCCTGGGACTGCAAGGACTTGGAGAGCTGAAGGAAGGGAAGAGAGGGCCATTCAAGTTACAAGTATGAGATGAAGGGCTTAGTGTGGCATGTGGCAGAACAGCTGTTGCAGTTGTGTTTTCGCCTGTTGAAAGGCACTTAGGTTACCTGTCAGAACACCCTAATGCAGGTCCCAGTCAAAACTGGGACCTGTGTGTCACCTTTTGAACAGTTCCGCATGTCTAAAAAGCAGAGGTTTGTTACTAATGCGCTAGAGATGGACAGACATTGAATGTTCTTCTCTACCAAATGTGATTGGATGGAGAGTGTTTTCTTCTTCCACACATTGCCTCCTAGAATAAACGTAGCTGAGGTGTGAATGGGAAGATAATGTGTCCCACTGTTGCATTTGTTGGAAATGGCAGATTCTTTCTGTGTAGAGCTGCCTGAAGCCAAGAAGCAAATAAAATGCTGTAGGAAGAAGACAATCAGAAGCAGGCATGGAAACTGACTCTCAGATGCGGATTGGCTGGAGAAATCCTTCTCATCCAAAAGCTGCTCCAAAGTTATTTATTTGAAAAGGAATTCAGTAACTAAATCATTAATAACTGAGCCATACCTTTTGACAAATTTGAATCGTTATTATGGAATTCATCATTAGTTGAAGTATTTTTGAAACAGGTTGGAGAAATATAACTGTTCAGTGGATAATGTTATCCTTTTAATGTACCACTTCTGATGAGCATAAATTGTTAGTTCCTAACTCTTAGGTAAATATTTGAGTGCTACTAATTGGCCCAGTGAAAGACCCATCATGTAAGACTTAGAGCTCAAGTTGCTGTGCTGTGGTAGCTAGATTTTACTTCCTTGCCCCACCTGCCAGAATTTTCATCTTTGTAGTAGAGTTACCTGGAAGAATATTTTCTAAAGTTTCAATGGCTTGATTGCAGTATCATTGTAGCTTAGTCCAAATGTTGCTGGCTTCTGGGTTTGAAAGGTTGCGCTTCAGTGGAGGTATCAGCACTTCCATTTGTCTTCTCTATGGGTGGCATCTGAAGCAGAAATATATTAGGATAATTCCAGAAGAGAAGCAATGTTGGAAACTGTTGGCAACATTGATCACTTTGATTAAAAATCGTGGTGTGGAGCCCTTGTACTTAATGAAGATGTGCTGAAGGGCCTAGTGAAGGTCATTCCTGGCAGTAAGGACTTCTTGAGATCCTGTCTCTTTAAGGGCTGCTGCCAACCTGAAGAAAACCTTCCAAGCCCTCAGTTCTTTTGGCTGCTGAGCATGTTTGCATTGCCCAGGAGCAGGGACAGGAGACTAAGGTGAAAATTTAGATTTCCGAAGACCTACTGTGAGTGAGTTCATTTTGCAGACTTGTCTGGAGAGGTGGTTTGCTCTGGCAGATGAGCAAGACACCTTTTTCTTAAACCTATCATAAGCTGTAAGTTGACACTATCACAAGAAATTAGAAAAACCTTTTAAAAAAAGGTTATTTAATCTCTAAGGCTTGAATCGATCACTTTAAACAAGTGTTCCAGTCCCTCAAAGCTCCAAGTGTAAGTTTCATATTTAGTTCTGATGTAAAAAAGTGTTAGCATTGAATTTGAAAAATTGTCAAAGTCTCTAGTATTATCAGTAAGATTGCCTCTCAAGTCAGAATTATAAATGTGCTTGGCAATTCATTTGCAGCTTTGAAATTAGTGTATAATGCATGTCTTGCTACTTTGTGTTTAGTGCCTTAATGGTGGCATGTTTTTCCTGGAGGATGATGCAAACCTTGATCCTCTAGCGACTCTTCTGATGCCTGAATCCTGATGCATCAACAACCAGCAGCCATCTGTTTCCTACTGGACTTTAACCCTAACCTGTCAGCTCTAAGGAGATCTGGTTGTACAGCTTCATTTCTTGAGAGGGAGGCTAAAATAATGGTGTGACTTAGTGGGTGTTTGAGAAATGCTTGTATTAGTAGATTTAGTTTGAAATTTTTGTATTACTAAATAGCATTTATGAAAATAATATGTTTAAGGTGACAGTGTTACCTATGATTTTGTGGAATAAATATTAAATGGCATACCTTTGTCATTCCAGAATCAGAGATGTGAAGAAACATTTACTAAGGGAGGGAGAAAATCTTGGTTTAGGTCAGAGTTCAATTTTATTTTGCTTTCCTTGGTTGAATTTTCAGGTTGACTTGTTGGTTTCATAAACCTCTTTGTAGAACTCAACCTGGACTTTGCATGTGTTTTGTCTAGCAGCATAGTTACAGTCTGAGGTGATGAGGAAATTCTTGCACATCTCTTCCTCTTCCCTTCTCAGGGAAAGGAAAAGGTTATGACTGAAAGTCAGGCTTGGGGCAAGGGATTTGTATGGGTAAACATATCTGGATCTCCTTCAGAAGGGAACATATCACCTAGTCTGTTACTGCACCTCTTTGTTCAGAGAAAGTGAAATAGTATGTCCAATGTGTGCTTGCGTGTCAAAGAAATCAGTGGCCTGAAAAGGGTACCTCAACCAGCAGTAAATTCTGGCACACTAGTGTGGCTCCCAGTGTCCTGAACTTTGGTGCATTTTTCTCTCTTCTAACGGGTACTTGTAAGGAGTTGTAATCACTTGCATGACTCTGATAATAGACCATTTGTAAAATCCAAATTGTCAGGCGTGATTGAAAAACCACTCCCTACAGAGTCAGAATTGCTATATTTGGAGTTGTGGGACAATTTTCCTCTCTCCTAGTACAGCCTCTTTCCCACTCTATTTTGCAGTCAGTGCTATGAGGACAGAAGTCCCTTGGTGACAGAGCTACTGAATTCTGCAGATGTGTATGTTGATACCAAGTAGGAGATCTCAGTAGAGGTTTTGCTGAAATATACAGAATTCCAACAGGAATGTGGACTCAGGCTGAACTCTGTCTCTCCCCGGTCTAATTCATATTACAGATTTTCAGGAATTCATTGTTGTCTCTTTCAAAAGTACCCCTTACTTCCAGCTGCTTATTTGATTAATAAGTTCATGTGGATAAAAGACCACACATTGCTTTCATATTAATTACGAACACTCAAACAAGAGGAGCAATTGTTCCTGTAACTAGAATGCTGTAGTACAAACATGTTTCCCAGGTAATAGTAAAATTATTAAAGCAATCTTTTGGTCAGCTTTCATTTAGATGATAAATTGTGGACATGAGTTATCATAGAATACTAGTTATTTCTGGTATCCCAACAGGTGCTGTTAACTATGCAACTTGTTATTAGCAGCTGAAATTCCTGTCTGCAAATTTTTTGAAATGTCTTAAGCGCCTGGAACATGAAGAACTATTGTACCTATATGTCCAATCAAATGTGTATCTGTCCCATTATCCTACCTCTACCAGTGACCAAACTAAATGCCCAGGAAACACTTCACAAGGATTGAATAAATGTCTGTGGAGCTTCTCCATTGCTTTGCCCCAGCATGCAACAGGGTCTTCCAAAGCCAAATGATATTTCTGTATTTTCAGTGGTCTGTAAAGTTTTGCTTTCCTACCAGCTTGTTCAGTGTCCCCTTGGGCTTGTGTGTACTTCTGTCTTGGAAATTGAGTGGTAGATAACTTAATCACTTAAACCACACATAGACTGAGGGACCATCTCCTTGTGTTGTTTTGAGCCTCCTACCTTCTAGTTTTGTTTGAGACCTCCATCTCTTTTGTTGGAAGAGTTTGCAAACAATTAATTTGCCCTGTCCAAACCACTCATGACTTTGTAAACCTTTCTCATGTTCCTAGACATTTCCATGCTGAAGAGTCTTACTCTGGTTAGCCACTTTTTATGCAAAAGGATTAGAATAATGAAATGAATCTTAGAATCATAGAATGGTTTGAGTTGGAAGGGACCTTGAAGATCATCTAGTTCCAGCCCCTCTGCCATGGTCAGGGATGCCTTCCCCTAGACCAGGTTGCTCTAAGCCCCATCCAAACTAGCCTTGAACACTTTCAGGGATGGGACATTCACAACTTAGCTGGACAACCTGTTCCGCCCTCACAGTAAAGAATTTCTTGGTGAAGTTTGAAACCATTCTCCCTTGTCCTGTTACTACATGGCCTTGTAAGTAGTCTCTCGCCATCATCCCTGTGGGCTCCAGGTACTGGAAAGCCACAAGTAATCACCCCAAAGCCTTCTCCTTTCCAGGCTGAACAATCCCAGTTTTCTCAGCCTGTCCTCATAGAAGAAGTGCTCCATCCCTCTAATCACCTTGTTGGCCCTTCTCTGGACTTGCTCAATCAGGTTGATGTCCTTCTCTGTTGGGGATCCAGCACTCCAGGTGGGGCCTCACTAGAGCAGAGCAGAGGGGCAGAATCCCTTCCCTCACCCTGCTGGCCACCCTGCTTTTGATACAGCCCAGGACACAAGTGGCTTTCTGGACTGCAAGTGCACACTGCTGGATCATGTCCAGCCTCTTAGCCACCAGCACCCTCAAGTCTGTCTTGGCAGGGCTGCTTGGTCTGTTCATACCTCAGCCTGTATTGATATCAGGGGTTGCCCTGACCCAGATGGAACACCTTGCACTTGGTCTTGTTAAACCTCATAAGATTCCTGTGGGCCCACTTCTTGAGCCTATCTAGGTCCTTCTGGATGGCTCCCATGCTTCAGGCATGTCAGCAGCACCACTACATCAGCTTGGTGTCATCTGCAAATTTGCTGAGAGTGCACTCAATCCCTTTAATTCATTTTATTTATTCTTGTTGCTCTTTGTTGAACTTTATCAGTGTTTTCTACCTTATTCAAGCAGGTGGAATTATATTGTGTTGAAAATGTGAGCACATTGCAACTTTGCACAGTTGTATAATGTTTTCATTGACATTCCCTTTCCCTTGCCGTTAATTCAGAGCATTTAGTCTGTTTTTTTAAATATGCTTTCCTCCCTGTGTGGATGCTTTTGTTTATATCTTTATTGAGCGTATCCTTGAAGATATGGTTACCCAAAATAGTTAACTTGTAAATTAAGCTAATGCCACTACCACATCAGAGCCACTGTAGTTAAGGCATTAGATGCTGAGTTAAACAGCACCGCTGTGTAACAAAAGTTTAGTATTGATAAGCCAGTTTTCGTGAAAGTAAGTGGAAGTGTTCATGACCTTGCATTGCCCGATAATGGGCAATGAACCATCTTAAAATTAGTTGGTAAATCTTTAAAAGTAAAATGATTTTCTTTCTAGTCTGCAAATCCTCTCTCTCGTAGTTAAGACCAGTTAGAAATGACTGACCTTGGGAAACCTTTGGGACTTGAGTATGAATTTTTATTTGCAAAGGGATAGTGTGGCTTCTCATTGCTTTTGCTTAATAGCTCTGACATAGAATGCTCTGTTTAATGTGTCATGTAAGGGTGTGCAACATCTGTTGGTGGAGTTGATGAACAAGATGATGATGCTATTAGTGAATATAGAAACAAAGGGTTATAAGGTGTAATTTCATTCTATAATAAGCGTATTAATTCATTGTAAAGACAAAGAAAAGAAGAAAAAATCTTAGATACAAAGATGGCTTTTGTTGTTAAACTTGGTTTTGACCAATGCTATCATAATTTCATTTCTGTATTTTGGGTAAGCCCTTGTGCCTGGTGATACGTATGACAGTGCAATTAGTATTGACATGCAAATGGTGAAGTGCATACTATTATTTAAGCTCTGTTACTAGTACTCAATGCTGAAATTGTTGCAAATGGCCTTGGTTTCCAGAAAGATGTACTGTGAAATCTCTGTGTACTCATGGTATCACAGATCATTTGATTGCTGAGACTGAATGGACCTTTTATGAGTACTTTTATGAGTACATTTATACATGTAAATGTATGTAGATATGTGGGCATATTTGAGGAATTATTATGCATGGAAGAAAGTAGAAGTAGTAGTTTGGTCCAAGCCACTTTCAACTTGCAAGATCTTTCCTTCTGTTTTACTTTTTTCTCATTGAGATAACTCCTTGGAGTTTGAATGCCAAACCTGCATTAATGAAACGTTTCCTCTTTTGCTGAAGCACATGAAATCAGTAGCCATGAATGGCAAGGAATGTGCTTCATGCATGTGGGATGGTGCAGAGGAGAGCAGCATTAGCCACAGATACTCTGAGAGGAATAGTCCTAAGACCATGCTGGCCATTACTTGGTAGCTAGAGCCAGTTCTAAGAGAGCTTAGGATTTGTTTTGTTGGAAGAATCAACAGCTGATGTTACACACAAATTCCACTTGTATATAATGCTTTCTTTCCAGTATAATTAATATAATAAGAGAATCCTGTAATAATATTAGAGCTTGTTCTGTGTGTGTTATTCATCTTAGCCAGATAATACTTTTATTGCAACAGTTGAATTAACTAGTTATTGTTGGAGGAACTTGGTATTTAGAACAACAAATAATGATAAGTATAGATATCACTATTTCATAATTATATCATTATTATAATGTTTATGATGATGTAATTTGTACTGATATCAGTAAATATAATTTAAGATAAATTTAGTCTAGAGAAGCAAAGGCATCTATAATCTAGACTGCTCAAATACTATATTCTTTACGCAGTGTAACCTATATTCAGTTTTGTCCTGCAAACTGTACAATTCAAAGCCAGTAAGGAAAATACACTTGTAAACTAGTAGTAATTAGGATTTAAATTGGGAGGGGGGAGTGGTTTTTTCACAGTAAACAGGATATATGTACAGGATATATGGCATTCCAGAATCATAGCGTTGTAAAATAAATTGAAATGCATGCAAAAAATTATTACATTGGTTCGTACTTAGTTTTATCCTGGATGTAGGACAAAGTGACACGCTTCATGAGGAAGATGCAAATAATTAACTATTTCTGCGTTTAAATACTTGTTCACAAAGAACTTCTTAAAAATCCATTATTATCCTTAACCTCATACCATGGTCCTCATAAAATAAGCTTAATATCAAAGCTACTGCTCTGGTTGCAGAAAAATATTTTTGGATTAAGCTTGAGTGTGAATGCACATAATTACAAAAAGGGAAATGCCATCTTTTTGATTCTGTGGAAATAGGTAAAGCTCCTGTTTATGTAAATGAGAGTTGTTAAAACAGTTTAGATTAGCTCCTGTTGGGCTTGTGACTTAATTCTCTCGAGGCTGCTTTTCTAAGGAAATACTTGGTGCTGACAGCACTTGGACTTCCATGTTCCTCCTAGTAATGGTATCCTAGAAAAACTTGTGTATGCCCCTGCTGAAATTTATATCTATCCAAAGAGCTAGAATATTTTCACCTTAATTAAAAAGGACTTATATCTTGAATTTAAAGTAGATTAGGTGTCATTATAGCAAAGTTACAAAGGGGTTTGTTATACTTATTTTTTTGTGGGTCTGTTTTTCTTAAATATTTGCTTCAAGCTTGTAATAATATCTGTAGTTGGGTTGGATTTTGCAAGGGTAAACACAGTGTTATTTTATTTTAAATTCCCTTTGCTGAAGTTTTTGTAAGAAGGGGTTTAGCTAATTAGATATGCCAGATAACTCGAAATAGTCCAAGAAATGTCCAGTTAGAATAAATGGTACTGAGCATTCTGTTTAACTGCTTGTAAAGTGAGAGAGTTGTTTCTAGATCTTTCAGAGTGAAAGTGCTTTTTTTAAGCAGTACAGCAATTGCTCATATGAGCCATGATTGTATATAAAGGTTCGTATGTTTGGAGGAGCAAGACACGACTCCTCAAACCCCCTAATTTCCAATACTGGCAGGGGAGAGAGGTTGTAATTTTTTTTTTATTTTTTTTTTTTTTATTGCAACAAAAGAGAAACGAGTATGTGCCTCCTCAGAGGAAGAATGTTATAAACAACTCAAGCATAAAGTTGAGTAAAAACTTGGTATATATGTAGTCGAACATAAACTTAGTTTGGATGTTTCAGTTGGAACAGTTTGAAATGAAACAGTTTGGATGTTTCATTTCAGTATGAGAACTACTGATTAAGTCTTTACATTCACAGCACTCTGATGTCTTCTCAGTCAGGCTTTATCTGTTTGCTGAACTTCTTAGTTGCCCTTAACTGCACTTCATGAAAATATAAGCACCTTGTTTAAATTCAATATTAAATTTTAAATACCAAATTAAGTTAATAATTTGTTGACATGGTTGAGCACTCTCCAGAGGCAATAGGCAGTGGTGTAATGATGTATTTGCTAGTTCTAATTGGTTAAAAGAAGTCAAGTTAACCCAAAGGCTGTTACTGATCATGTGCAGTGTATGTAGACCAAAATGAGTGCTATTTAATTATAATAATGTCCATACTGTCTTTCACCTCACTGTCTATTACAGGGAAGTGTCTTAAACATGGGTATGCCTTGTGTTATGACAAACACTTTTCCATGACCAGGAGCGAAGAGCATCTCTTTTTAATTGCCCAGGCGAGTGAGAGTGGGAGCATAGTAGAGGTCTTGGAACAAGTCCAGAGGTTGGACAGTTTAGTGAAGTGAACTGAATGCTCAATTTTTAAATGTAGTCAGCTTTAAAATTGAGATCTAGAAGGAACAAATGCATATTGAAATGGTAGATCCCCACAGGGAAGGGAAGCAAAACCCACTGGCATGAAGACACAGAACTGTGGAGTCGAATGTGTCCTGCTTAGTTAAGTAACAGGCCTTTTAGGTTGGAAATTGAATGGACATACCAAAAGCTTGTAGAAGTTATGATTGGATAAGAACTTGTCTTTGTTTTCACTAACATGTAATAAACACGCTCTGAATCAAGAAGTGGTGTTAATTTTGAAATCTAAGTGTTCCATGTTACAGGATGAGACCCCTTTAAAAACGCTGTGTTGTATGTCCTGGAATTATGAACTTGCTTTTTGAATGTTCCCAGATGTGGGAAAACTAGGACATCCATAGTACTTGTCCTTTATCCTACTGCTTAGTATGTTAGCAGTGGGTGAAACAGTTGATTGTATTAATTGCACAGTGGCTTAGTGCAGCCTGTCTGGCAATGGCACTGCTGTAGCCAGCACACAAATAACACTGCTGAGTGGATAAGTTCTTATTTAATGGGAGTGACTTAATCCCCTCTCCCGAGTTTTGCTCTAGGGGCTGGATTTGTAGCAGAAATGTTAGTTTCTTGGAGCTGTTGTAGCTGGGACAAGTGCTGCTCTTACTAAAGACTCAAACTGAAAAAGTGTATGTGTTTTGTGGTGAAGTTTTAAAAGCATTTGAATCTTGAAAATCTTGAAAATAGCTGAAGGTTAATTACTGCACCAGGAATACCAGTTTGTGATGTTCTCCAGAAAATGACATAGTTAAACTCTAAAACTTGTCGTTAGGGTTTAAAATGCTTACTGAAAATAGGTAATTGCCTTAAAGCACAAAATGAGACCTTCTTTGCATCGCTGAAAATTGTGCAGATTTTGAATGCCTTACCTGTATTTTCCACTGGCAGACTTAAATTTTCACAGTACTGACATACTGCTGAGTAAAGTTATACAGTATCTTTGGGAGTGCTTGAATGTAGCAGATCTGAAAAAAAAATTAAAGTGTGCAGAATTTTTGTAAAATCTAATCCATACTTTTAGGGGAGATGAATACAATGTAAGATTCTGAAAGTGACTTTAATAGTTCTGTAGCAAATGGTTTTATTTATTTATTTTTCAGATAGTCTAATGTTAAGCCTTAAGAAGACATTTTTGCTTAGCTTAGGCTTAGTTACTTGAAGTTGATTAAATTTTCCACTTTCTTTTTCACTTTAGCTTGTGCAGTTGCTCCCTGAATATATTAGTAGTTGCCATAGAACAGTGAACTTACAGCCACCAAATTATTAACAGTGATCATAATTATCAAAAGCATGTAGAAAACAGTTAATTTGTTAAGCTTTGGCAAGTGAATGAAGTTCGTTTACACCATGTCTTTATTTAAAAGACAGAACAAACCTGAGAGCAAACTAGATATATTAAGGTGCTTAGGAATATCTGGATCTAAGATAGAAGAAAAATATTTATGTTGAATGTTAAGCAATAGAAATTAATAGAAGTATATGTGTGTTTGTTTGGGTGTGTTTTGGTTTTTTTTCATGTGAGAAATGTGATAACAATGAATTACAAGTTTGCGAAGTTGAAGGTATTTAGAGACATAATGATGAATTTATGTTTATAACTTTATTTTCCTCAGAGTAGAAACCAACCGTGCACAGAAGGGATTTGCTGAGGATAGTCTTAACTTGTGGAATAGAACTTACTTAAGGTGTAAAATGATGTGAAAAATTGAATGGAAGAAGTTGACCCTCAAGGAGGGATGGTACCTTGTAAATGAGTTCTGTAGCCAGCAGGAGAAGAACATTGAAGAAATCCTATTCATCACCCTGTGTTGAGTGCCCGGAGGAACCACCATACATATTAAATGGTGGATTATCCTTCTAAGTTGGTTCCTGTGAGCAGGTGAAAAGTAGAGTGCTAAAACTGAGCTGGGATGTTGGTTGTAACTTTGTGGAAAAGGAACTTGGCAATTTACTGAATACTGTCTTTGAAAAATACTCTGTAGTGTGCTAAGTCAGTGTTTGCCTAACTTGGACAAGTTAAACCCATAAGAAAAATGTTTCTTTGCCTTCCTGTTGATATTGAAGTGCAAATGGTTGGAATGGCTGCTGTTCAGAGGAAAACCTCATGTATAATAGGTCTGAACAATATATTTTTTTAGGTGCTGCCACAATGTCATTTAGTCATGGGCAGTGGAAACTCAGTGGACTCATTTAAGATGGATCTGGCAATATGGATTGCCTGTTTAGATATTGATTGATAAAGATTTCTTACAATTTACAGAGGATTTTGTGAAGAAATACATTTTTTCTCTATAAGTGTTTGTGCAGGAAACTGCTTCTAATGCAGAAAAAAGTATTGAAAAGAGATTTTGGAATAACTATGAAGCTGTACCATTAATAGAATCTGGATAGAATGGGTTATAAACATGCAATGTTTTTTGCTTTTAAAATAGATTGCTTCAGGGGTGATCTCAACTGCCTGAAGTTCCTTGGGGAATAGCCTTTATTCAGTTTTAAATAGTTGCGAGATTACATGCTGTCAAAATGTGACATTCCTAAACACAGGAATAAAAAAAGAGTTTATCATAGTCAAAAGTGGTTCACGCTAATCAGATTTGTAGAAGGTAACAGAATAAGCTAAGTGTGTGCAAAGAGGTAAGAAGTTACCAGAGATGGTCTGCAAGAGCTAGGAAACAGCTTTGGATGGGGCTGGGTGATGGTTCAAAGCAGCATTGCTGCTTAACTTAATTGAAGAATTAAGTCTTCCATGAACACACAGCAGACTAAAAATAATTTGATATTGCTGTGACTGTATCTCTGTGTAAGAACATGCAAATTGGTACTGATAGAAAAAGGAGGGAATGGACAGAGTACAGGTGGAGCAATCCTTGCAAGGAATATTTTCTCAAATCTTTCCTGGATGAAAGGGTAAAGTCAAGGGAAAAAACAAAACAGAACAAAAAAGTGAGCAACTTTGGTTTCACAGCCAAAAATTTTATGACCAATTTTGGAGATTTGCATCATTCTGTAGTATATGTTTTTCTGTCCCATTGCAGAAAAACACTGTTGAAGATGTAGGACTGTGTAACACCTAATCATAGCTGGGTTTTTGTTTGTGATGTGGATTTGTTTTGGGTTTTTTTAATTATTGGTTTGAGGTTTGATTTTTTGTCTGTTTGGTTTTTGTTGTTTGGGAGGGAACGTATTGGGTTTTTAGGTTGATATGGATGCACAAACATGTGAATTAGGGTCAGTGCAGCCACTATATTGAAGTAACATGTAACTGAAAGCAAGACTTATGGTTATTGCTTGAGAAAGAATTTTCATATGTTAAATGTCAGTTTGAACATCTCCAGATGACATGGAGGAAGAAGAGTCGAAGTTGTGTGTGAGACCTTTTGGACAGTCTCTGACCAAAGAATAAGAAACACATTAGAAGGATTTTTGTGGTTGGTAGGAATTAGTACATGAGATTTTACAGAAAAAAATGTGAGCATTTTGGTGACTGTTTAAAAATAGTCCTGACCTTTCTCAAACTTAACCATTTGGGCTTCATGATACTGGAGTGTGTAATGCCTGTCATTGACTTGTCAAACATTGGCAGGGGAAGGAGTTAAGTAGGAATATGTAGCAGTCTTTGGTAGCTCATAGCCAGAGAAAAATAAGTATATATTAAAAAAAATAGTGTTATTGCAGTTCATTAATAATTTTTCTGAATTACTCAGTCACAGCCTGTGATCATAGTATTAACTATGAAATGCAAGTGCTGGGAATGTCAGGGTTGCCAGGCTGCTCAAGTTGAGCTGAGTCAGCCAGCTGGTGTTATATGGGCTACAGAAAGTAGGTGATGAGGTGATTCAAAGAGAATAGCTACTGGTGCTTATAGGGATATTTTGGTAGCTCTTCTCCTTAGTAACTCTGTGACTCAGATGAAATGAAATTTTGAAGCAATGGTTCCCCAGTGATACAGTGTTTCCAGTCTCACCTCGAGAGGTACAGGTCTATGGCAAGGCATTCCTTGCCAAGGTGCTGTTCTTCATCTTGTGCTAGTATGAGCATAGGATCGGTGCTTGGTTGTTGTTCTTAACACTTCAGAGTCCAGTAGTTTCTAGGAAACATCAAAACTGCTCAGTGGTTCAGAAGTTACTAGTCAGATGTTGTTGAGCTAGCAAAGACAGAGGGAAGGGAGAAAACAGGGAGCACAAAAGGCCTAAATTCTGAAAGAGAAATAGACATACATGTGAATGCATTTCTGCCAGCTTATAGGTATAAGGTATATGTGTTTTGTGTCCAGTCTCCTCAGGCCCTAGTTTGCCTGGATTTTCACTTCTTGTCTTAAATATGCAGTTTTGTGGCAGATTGAACATGCAAATATCGATGAGGTTGTGTCAGTTCAAATCACCAATTTCCTCAGGATTTGAAATCTAATTTAGAGATTGTGCTAATGCAGAGTAATGTACACAGGCGACGTGCTGGTTGCTTAGACACTTGTTGGAAGAACTTTATGTTAATGTTACTGTTGAGAGATACCCTCTGTATGCAGGTATGGCCAATGCTGTGCAGAAGAGAGGTGTTTTGATTGAGTGTGGAACAGTGAAGAGATGTCTCCAGATTCTCAGGTGTTTAAGAAGAAATGGAACCTTGCAGGGCTTTAAGTGTTTCTGATAATTTGATTAAAATTTTAACTGATTTGAATTAATGATGAGTTCTTATTGTTTAATGAGCTCTTCCTTGTCTCTTTTCTTAAATATAAAATAAGAGAGGGGAATTTAAGCACAGATAATGGTCAGTTTGGCACATAAGTGAAAAGCATTTCTTAAACAATTTGTCTGAACCAAAAAGCAAAGTCCATAATTTAGCTTGGTGGGTGCTCCTAAAATGGAGCCCTGTGCTTTTTTCGTCACCTTATGCAGAAATTCATAATGCTTGATACTAAATGCTGCATGAGTTTGCTTCATACAGGGGAAGTGAGTTTTGCTAAGCATGCTTTTTGGAACCATTTTGAATATAACAAAGAGTGTTTATTCTCCTGAATAAAACATTAGCTTATTCAAGCTGGACGTGGTAGTGGCTTTTTGAAGTGTTGCTAAGGGTACCTACTGATGCCACAGAAGTTGCATGGGTATCAGTCTTGTGAGGTAGGGATACAAATGGTACAAGTTGTCATTGGAAGCATTTAATTTGACTGTCAGTATCTAGGTGTTAAGTAGTGGAAAGAAAGTAGCTAGTTTTTTACATCCAGGAAAAAAGGTAGGAGATTGTTGGTAAAGAGCTTTATTTTTATTTGTAGCCAAATACCTAGTATTTTGTTTAAAAACTATGGATTCTCCATTCCTTGTTGTGAGACAGTCTTCTGCCCACCGCTCAATTCTGTTACTTTTGATTGTTTCAACAGAAGCATGAAGTTGTTGCTGGTAGCTGCTGGAGCTCTCTCTAGTAAACTTGTTCATGGTTCAAACCTGCTTGGTCAGATAGTACAAGTTGCTGGTATTGGTGGTAAGCTGCACTCAGGAGCAGTCAATAGTTATTGACTCAGCTTATGTTATTGAGGCCCCTTTCCAAGGGATTTTTTTATGATTGGGAGGGTTCTTAACTTGTGGACTCTTGTTTAGCTTGTGCTAATTGCATTATGGTACGGACTGTCGGGAGTGGTGATGGTACACCCAGCTTCTGTCTGATACAAGGCACACTGGAGCTGAAGCTACTGAGTGCTGTAGTGATAGCTAGTGGGTTCATTGGAAGAGAGGAAGAATATGTGTGTCAGGTAGTGCAGTATACGATCAACTCAAAGTACCTTCATTGCTTTATTATGTCACAAAGTCAAGTGCTTGTAAAATCAAATGGTATTAGGTAGCCAGTTGTGATTAATGATGATATACAGTATATGTTAACTTTGATTTTTTTTTTTTTTTTTCACCTGCATCTTCCTGTGGTAGTGGTCTGGTCATGAGAAAAAGCATATGCCAGAATAACACTCTAGAAGGGCTTGGCAGGGGATCAATGAAATAAATAACCTTTATAAAAATAGGATTTGGGTGGCAATAGTATGATGCTTACACAACACAGAGGCCGTTTTGCATCTAGCAGAATTTTATTTATTCTTGTTTATAAAATTTCTCAGCAACCACAGACTTTTGAGGGGTATTCTGGCTCTTTGAAACTGGTTGAGGTTGAGCCTGTACTAATTAGCATGCTTTGTTTCCTTGCTGGTGGTGTCTTCACACAAGGTACTTGGTCTAAAAGCACAGGGTTCACAGCAAAGCTTGGCTTTGAATGGAATCTGCTGTGGTCTGTAAGCTGTCATCAGATAGGCATTTCATAACTTAAAAAGGCGGGTATTTCTGGATCTAAGCTGACCCTTGAAATAGATGAGTACCATCTGTGTGATGATGTGTATATTTCATCCATTCTGCACTTGAGCTTGATCATGCTGGTTCAAGGCTGGTTCTCTTATCTGTGACAGAGTTGACCTGAAATCTCCAGTAACTCACATGTAGTGATGTGAATTACTATTATTTGGAAACTGCTAGTTGGCACAAAAACTGTCTAGTGTGAGAATAAGTAAGGAAGCTGTCTTCCTTTGTCTTTAAGATTGTTTGGTGTTATCAAAGCCTGTGAAGGTCTCCTAAAAGGCTACCAAAGAGAACTCTGACCAAGTGAGAAGCTGGGAAGTATTCTGTGGGTAGAAATTCTATGTACTTTTGGAGGCAAAAGCCAGAAAATACTCAATAGTTTAGTCTGTGGAAGGGATTTTAAATCCTGAGTCTTATATTTTAAAATTACTGTGATTTGTAACGTGAAGATTCACTGCAAATCAGAAGTTACTTGGAAAGAAATACTATATTTTACTGGCTGAATAGAGTTGAGGCATATGGCTTGTCATGGAAGTGTTGTCACATTGACCTTTGGGTTGCATGCTAGATGAAAGTACATAGGGATACATCAGGCCTGAGTTACTGGCAAACAGTATTTTAAAGCTGAGCGAAATGTTTTCCTAAATTCAAAGAGAAGGCAGTATTCATCAGCAATAGGTCTGTTGAATCTTATGAGACAATGGAAACGTAACTTTGGCATTGGGGTGCATTTCTTAACTATGATAGAGTTCTCCATCTGAGATCCTTATGTCAGCAATAAGCACAGTCCAGAAACAGCTGTTAGTGTTCTGGCTGCAGATACCATCTTCTGTCTCCTAATCCATTGTGTAGTTAAAACTGGAAAAACCAACTGAGCATTTTAATATTTAGAAGGGCAGTATTTGGTTTAAAATATGGCTGAACTGTAATCAATCTAGAAACTACTGCAGTACTAGTGTGTGGGGAGTAATTTTCAGTGGCTCTGTGACAATAACTCAGCTTTTCTAATCTTGCAGTTGAAATTGTAACAGGGCAAAAAAAAACTGCTAGCAAATGGTAAAATGGGTTAAATTTTTAGCATTCATTTTTGTAAAAGGCTAGTAGACTCTTGAAGGAGTGTAAAGGATTTAATTTATTGGATTTAAAAGCATGTAGAAAGCAGGTGTGTAGTCTTCCTGATGGAGATGGTTTGGCTACTTGGAGGTGCTTTAGATTGACAAGCAGCCTTCCTTGTTCAAGTGGAACTAAAGATTTGGCAGTGTGATTGGGAGAAAACTTTCTATACTTAAGGGCTTTGAGAAATTTACCCCTCTTAAATGACTTGTATTATCGATAACTGTTGGAAGAAGTTAGCCATGTATCAGTTCTTCATTACTAGCATAAGGTAACTTTATATCAGGCTTTTAACTCTTTGGAGCATACAACCAAGTGATTTATTTGCTGAGTACCCTTATAAAAGGCTCCTCAAGGCAGTCTTACTTAAATGAGTTGCCACAGTTTGTCATTGCAATGCATTACTGTTCATAGTGCTGTCCTAATAGGGGGAACTTAGAGGTTTTTGGCTGAAGATGTTTTTGATGTAGAAGGGCTTCTCCCTTACCCCCGGCTGTTTGGATTTGTTTTAAACTTTCTGTTCTTGGTCTTAAATTGAATCAGGATAGTGATTTTAACCGGGATAAATTAGACCATTTTTTGCATTGCACAGGACAGGATACTGAAGTAATCTTACAAAGAAAGTTTTTGTTTAAATAGATACACTTGCAGTGACAAAATGAGAGTTGTTGAACTGCAGTGTAGGGTTGTCTTGTTCCCTGTAGGGTGATGAAACAGCAGCAGAAATAAGCACAAGGTAAGTTTTATATTTATCTTAAAAAAAAAAAAAGGAAAACCCCACACCAAAAAACCATTGTCGCTTGGATTTCTGGCTTTACATTGTGTTCCTAGAATGCACAACTGAAATGGAAATTTATGAATCAGGACCAGAAATATAATTTATTGTAATGGAAGAGAAACTTGAACATGTTATGCAAAGAGTATTTTTAGAATATTTTAGGGTTGATCCTAAAAAGCTGACAGTTTTTCCTTCATTAATATTATTTTAGTTTGAAGAGGGAAGTAGTGCGTTGTGTTAGTAGAACAAACCTGGTATGTAACTGAGATTATGCTCTTAAGAGTATTTTCTTCTGTTGCATGAAGATATCTACTTTCCTCCAATAGGAAGGTCTTCTCACAGATTTATTAGAAGGTGTGTGAGGAATTTTAGTTTTGATGTAAATAAGATATTCTGAAATGTTTCTATTTAGCCTTTCTGAAATAAGAAATCTTATATGCAGAGTAGAATACAAGTCCAAGCTCAAATATAATCTTGCACAGTAAGCTGGAAATACAGGAAAAATGGAGAAATATGGTAGTGCCTGTCAAATAGTGAACATACTAGTTTGTGAGCCTAAGGCTAGCTAAAAAATGTGGCAGAAACAAACTGCAATCAAAAAACAATCAGAACTTCACAACCTAACTCTCTTCCATCATGCTATATATTGCTGAGCAGCAAGAGTGCTGTCAATACTTAACATTTGCCATCTGCTCTCACCCCAACACCTCCAATTTTAATGTATCCCCTTCATGCTTGACCTCTTTTGTCCCTTTCCTCATGTTCTTCCTCTGCCCTGCCCCCCATATGCACTGTTTCCATAGTATTTTCTTCATGGAGTCACACCTACAGCCCTTGCCTCTGCTGTTGCTGATTGTCTTCACAGTGACGAGCAGGGGTTGAGCAACTGGAGGTTGCTGCACTGGGCACAGAGGTTAACCACCATTCCAATGCTTCATTCCTCTCCCATTGCTTACTCCCGGCTCTCTTTCTGAGCTGAGAGGGACAGTTTCTGCTTCGGCTTTCCTCTCAGCTTGACAAAGCTCTTTATGGAACAGGGGATGCGATACCTGTGTGTGTAAAAGGACTCTAAGGATCTACTAATGGTAAGCTGGTGCGAGGGCTGTGAGGTGGTCCAGGAGAACTGCAGTAGGGCATGGCCTTGTGATGTGCAGGTTTGGTGTAATTCTGTAAAGACAGAGAAAGCATGTGGCCCTCAATTTTGTGCTTTTTCTGCTGTTTCCATAGGTCTCGATAGATTCTTATTTAAACTTTGTTGTTTTAAGCTTCTTAAAGTATGTTGAAAAATTTTCCTCAAATCTTCCCAATACTTCCCAAGAAGTCCAGAAGTCTTAATTGTATTGCCCTAAAGTTATATGCTGCTCAGCTCTTGTGGGGCTGCATGTAGGTACTGTTTCTGTGATCAGTTTCCCCTTCCTCTGGTCATCTACACTTATCTTTCATAGCACTATTTTTTCATGCTTGCACAAATGAAAAAAATCTTTGCAGTTTTTCATTGCTACTTGAGGAATAAAGGGCTTAAATACAAATTGTAAAGATTTCTGCTGACTAGTAGTTATTGCATCTTTGTACCAGCAATGTATAGTTCCAAAAATTAAGCTATAAATTTCATGAGTTGAATACTTGCAGTCATTTGCCAGGAAGAGCTGTAAGTGCATTTTAAGCATTGTTTTTGCATTACTGTTGAGTTAAATATCCTAGCTGAAGTCACCTGCAGGGAAAAACATTCCAAAAGCCTTCTTTTGTGACACTGGCAGGAAAGCTGTTGGAAGGATTTGGTTAGTGTGGAGACAAGAGTGGGATCTCAACTAAACCAGTTCTCGTAATTTAGGGTGGCAAGAAGTCTTAAAGCTGATTTGGCACTCAGCAGAAAGACTCTGCTGAGAAAGAGGATAAAAAGGATCTTCACCTCAGGCTGTAATTCAGTTTGCAATTCAGAAACGGTGCCAGATTGAGCTTCCTGGCCACTCATGCTGGTTCCTATGCACACTGGATTTGAACAAACCTGAGTCAGTATAAGACCTTCCCCCACCCCCCAGTCTTTTCAGCAGATTACTCTTTGGCTGGATCAGTTCCCTGCTGCTTTTCATCATGCAGCTGCACAAATACTTCTGTCGGCACAACAGTGGGAGCAGTGTAGGGGCAGGAATGAGCATCTGGGAACATGGGTCCTTTAGATCAGTTTAGGGATCCACCGGCCACAGTTCACATCTTCGGTCTGTTTAAGCAGAGGAAAAGTCTCATGTTGAGGCCTGTTTGATAACTTGACTCCCAGCTCTAGGGGGCTGTGTGTGTAGTTGAGGGCTTTAGCTTGCACAGGCTTCTAAAATACCCATGTATTTCAGCTGTATCTCATTTTAGCTGAAGACTGGACATTTGAGAATGCTCTACTGGGTTGGTGGCTTTTCTCTGACTTGATAATGGATTGAAATGCCCTCTGTAAGCATTGCTGCAGCCCGTGAGTGAAACTATCTGTGGCATGCAAAAGGTATTTCTAATTCTATCTCGTCTGCTGCAAAATGTCCAGAAATACTCTTAGTTCCTTTGTGGATAGAAGAGCTGAAGATTGAACATTGGCTTCATTTGGGTGCTTTCCTTCTATGAGCATTGATGGAGAGTAGAGACTGTGGGATTGGGGCACCATTGAGTGTAGCAGAGAGAAGATAACTAATTTTTTCTTGCTTTAAAAGGCCTTGTAAGCCACCCTTGTTAGGGTGAGGTCCTTCTGACTGAGTTCAGCTAAGCACGCAATCCATTACTCTATCCAGTGATGCATTCAGATAAGATTTCTTGATAACTGATGTCACCAATAATTTTAACAGTAACAACTAGCATGAATTTGTTTCTGCACCATTGGTGGCCAGTTGTCTTTAACACTGATAGGGCATTAGGAGTTTTCTTGCTGTTTCTCTTAGCATATTCTTACTTTTTTCATTAGCTAATGAGCGAAGATAGATCAAGGGGTGAAGCTAACATAAAAACAGGCTGATTTGTCAGTGGGCTGAATATGGTGAAGATAGCGTGAGAATAAGACTGAGTAATGAAAAGTAATATTAGGGCATCTGACAGCTCAGTATTATCAGGTTGAGTGAAAGTAGTAGTAATATGTAACATGTAATTGGCAGGAATGTGGCTAGTCAGGTACTCAGTGAAGAGGCATCTTGCAAAAAAAGAACAGTTTCCAAAAAGGTCACTTGTGAACTTCAAAATGGCTTGTTTAATTGCCTGTTGATGGCTGAATTGTTGCACCTCTTTAGCTGGTGCTTAGGAGCTCCTTGAGAGCCCGTAGCTGTGACACTTCTACTTGCTTCGCTCTCAAAGGGCATTAACTTTCTGGAAATAGGTTTTAGAAAGAATGTTCCATGTAAATTTTAAGTGGACTCTTGAACGGTATCCCTACAGTGATGCAAGATGTATTTTAAGAGACTGACTCACTTTTGAAATACTGCCAACATTCTGCAAAAAGGAAGATCTGAGTAATATTATCAGTTAGAAAATATGTCTACAGGGACAGTTAATAGCAGAAATTTTTTCCCTATGCAGTGTTTCTCCAATAAGTAGATTGTTGTCTGAGGATGAAACTCTGTTTACCAATGTGTTTAGCATAGTTAAAGAAGAAACCCATGTTTTTTTTCTAGGAAGCTTTGTTTTGGGTTTTTTTTTTAAACATATTTCAGGGGGTTTTAAAAATCAATTTTGAAATTTTTATTGAGAAAGTATGGATACCATACTTGAGAAATCCCACCTGTAAATACAATCTAAGCAATATGAGGACTTTCAGAGGGAAACTAATATGAATGCCCCTTCTGGGGAAGATAACTGACAGGATCTACCTGCAACGCAGAATGCACACAAGAAAATTGGACTCTGTAGCAGTGCTGGAAGCTACTCTAGCCAGTACATGTTAAAAAAAAGAAGTGAAACTGTATCAGTTAACCTAAACTGTGAAATCTACCTCAAGTTTTGTATTTCTGCCAGCATGTAATGGAAATTAAGAACAGTTTTATTTTTTGTGTTTCGTTTTAAAGCAGAAGCATAACTAATTCTACCATTACCAGCTAACTGCTACCAGCATAGCTACTGCAGTTTTGGATTTGCATACTGTCTGAATGCTGGCCTTTTGCATTTTCCTGAGCTCTGAGCTGAAGCAGTTTGTAGCACCCACATGTCTTGATGTTGTTGAGTGCTGTGGGAGGAAAGTAAACAGTTTTGTCTTTGTGTCCTCTCCAGTTTGTGGTTCATGGACAGTCCTTTTGGCTGTGAAGCCTCATTTTCAGTTCAGAATGGGAAAAGGAGAAGCTATTGGTGCTGTACATGGTGACCCAGAACTGTACCCTAGTGGTTATTAATAAAAAGGAGAGCTGGGACAGCCTTATTCCCTCTGATAAGATGTTTTCATGTCTTCCTCATTTCATTTTATGTTAAAATCAGCTTACTCATTCAGAGTGATGTTTAATCTTTCTTAAGCTGTACATAAAAGAAAAATAGTAGATGTTTATAATTATCAGACTGGTTAGACAGAAGATGATGCCTGCTGATAATTAGATATGTATTGGTCAAGACAATGAAAATTGGGGTGTGGGGAGAGGTTAGTAGGGGCAAAGGAGTATTTCTTGCTTTCCCTGCCTGTTTATTACACCTCCAGTTCATGGCCTCTGAGTTCCTTGAAATGAGAAGAGTCTTCATAAAATTGTTGACATTCTGGCTTTGAACATCTTGAACTCTTACACAGTGGTATGGAAAACTGAAAAGATAGTAGTCCATGTCAAGATTGACTCCTTGTACATGAAATGTGTACGTAAGAAGGCAAATAGAAAAGCTGAACCAATGTTTGGACTGTGGTGTTTAGCTTTTGTACCAAGATATGGTGGGTTGGCATTTTGTCTGTTCTTCATCAGGTTGCACCTGTGTATCAGCCTCCTAAATAAAATTCTCCAGAAGTTTTGTAGTGTTTGGAAGCTTATGTCAACATTAGGTTTTAGCCTCTTAGTTTGAAGGGAGCTCTGACTCTGTTAAGAGAAACTCCACTTTCTTCAACATGTTAAATGATCTAGGAGCACTGTGAGAACTTGATGAAACCCGCAGGAAAAAATGTTTATGAGTCTGGCAATAGTAGAAATTTGTCTCTTCAGATGGGAAGGTGTAAAAGCCTAGAAGATCAGAGGCTAATATCCAAATATCCATGGATAGCTGCGGAGACAAGCAAGGACTGTTGAGAAAGAACAGGATTTGTCTTAAGAAGGGAGCCATATGAAGGTAGGGCAGCACTTTTCCAGGACAGATGTCCTTGTTCTGGCTCTGGGAGATAAGCACAATGCAGTACAGTGCAGGCACAGCAATGAGGTTGAGAAGCGGGCATGGATTGCAGGGAGGGATCAAGACACCCAAGACCCCCAAAGCTCTTCCACTCATTTCCGGAAAGGTCTAGAAGAATGGACTGTGCATAATAACTACTTTGCATAAGAAGGTGAGAAACTCCTCTCCAGGGCAGGGAAAACTTACCTATGAAGAGGTACCCCAGGAAGCTTGGGCACACATGTACCTCAGGACCCTAGACACCCCAACTGGACTGACACTTGGCCAGAATTGATTGTGTTTTTTTTATCTTTCTTACTTTCTTTCTCTCTCCTTCTCTTTATCTCTCACTTCCCTTTCATGCTATCCTATTATCCAAAACCTACTAGCATGTGCTTATATAGGGAGTCAGGGACTAACACACCAATTTCCATACGAAGTGTGTAATTACTAATAAAACTCTTTAAGCTTTTTTGGACCTTCTGACTTTTGTGTTTCCTTTAAACCATGAGCATATATGAATCTCATGTGCTTCCTTCCCCATATCACAGTAGGCTGACAATAATAAGAAAGGCTTCCAAGGAAACCAGATCTTAATTGTTTGGGTGCTTCTTTGATGACTTTAGTGACAATTTATAGTTTGGTAGGGCAGGCCTTGCTTTACTTGGAGTGTTTCAGCCTAGCTTGAGCAGATTAAAGCTGTATCTATCTAGATAGCTTAATTGTGCACACCCTTGATGGGCCATATCATGAGAGGAACAATAAAAAGCAGTTCTTATGATCTTTTAAGTCTAAAAAGAAATCTTTTAAACTGAAATGGGATGGACTACATAACAGCTGCTGCTATCTGGAGTATTATACAGCTACTGTATAATCTTAACATGTAAGCTAAAGCCATAGAAGGTGCTAACAGTTCAGAATACACTGCAGTGTGAAAGGTATTTAAAACCATAATAGGGGCAAGGACTCAAGTCTCTGGTTGGGCTTCACGGTGTCTGGTGGCTTTCTGTTTGCATGGTTATACTTAAGCTTGCTGCTGGTCTTGCAGATGGGTGGGTGCATGTGTGACAAAGCTGCTGTTGAGTCAAGCTTATGGCTAAAGGTCACTGAGATGTTGGAACTCTCTGGAGCAGTCAGTATTAAAACATGGTCAAGTATATAAATGGCCAGTTCTGGAAGAGCAAGAGTCCTTTTCCTGTGGTTTGTGGCTTGTCTTATAAACAAACTTTTGAACAAAGAGATGATAAATTATAAAATGTCCAAAATCTAACTCTTTCCCTGGCAGAAATCTAGGTGGTTTTTGCTTGGTTGGTTGGGTGTTTTTGTTGTTTGTTTGTTTGGTTGTTTTTTGTTTGTTTGGTTGTTTTTTGTTTGGTTGGTTGTTTTTTGTTTGTTTGGTTGGGGTTTTTTGTTTGTTTTTAAATTTATTTTATATTACTGTTTTATACTGGAGTTCTCTGGACTAACTTGCTTCTGTGTTTCTGGACTCTAAGGTCTCTCAAACTGAAAAAAGTATGCACCCTCTTCCTCTGTACACTATATATATATATGCCACTACTAATCATCAGAATTATTATTGGGACTTGAGTAGCTTAGAATGACGTTTAGAAAGGAAGGCTGTTTATCAGTTGAGTGTAAGAATGTATAAAGAAGGAAGAACTTTTGAATGATAGATACAGGCAAGAGGTACAAACCCCTAAGTTTATAAATGTGCTTTCCACCTGTACATAACCCATAAATTCAGTCTTCATTAAGTTTCAAGCAGGCTTTAATGTGTCCTTTGTACTTTTTTAACCTTGAGCTTTTTAATTTTTGCAAAATTAAATTTGCAGAGAATTTTGCATGAAATCCATGGCTTAAAAAGAATTGTGGGCTCTTCAGCTGTGAATTTATATAGATCATGTAATGATTTTCTTAATGATGGATAGCAATGCCTAAAAAGTTTCATGTTGGCTATAGGTGAACAAAAATGCAGATTCACTATTGTACCTGTTTTACAAATCTTCCAACCTTTATAAATCAATATTCTTGCAGGTCTAGTATTGTATGATTTTTTTTTTTTTACACAGTGAAATTTCAGTAGTTTTTCAGCTACAACACAATGGTTGGTAAGCTAAGGAAAAAAAATTGCTAATGATTCAAATAGAAACTATTGGGGGCAGAATGTATTTGGGTGAATCTCAAAGGTAGGTGTTTGATTTCTCTTTGTGTCCTTTGTGCTGTGTGCACTTTTTGAAATGGAGTTTGTTTTTATTCAGATATATCTTTGTGTAAGAATTTGTCATGTTGAAATAGCTTCGTGGATTGCTTTTGATCAGGTCTGACCCTCTCAGTTGACTGGTGAAAGCTGGGACATGGAACTGATCTCTCTGTTCCAGGAGTTAGGATATTTTTTCGAACCTCAGTTTGCCTTTAGCCCTCTTGGATTCTACAAAGTCTGGGTATGGGCTAGCTAAGCCAATTTATTGATTGGTAAGTGGGCATTAAGAAAAAAATTAGTCAGTGCAACCAGTTACAATTATTTTGGAGAAACGTAAAGTCTTTTTTGAGCTGGGTAACCTTTTTCATTGATGCAGGGCATGAATGAGGTGCTCTAACACATCAGGAAGAAGTGAAAGCATCTTTCACCTTACGTCAGCATTGATTGCAGTGCTGTTAGCCTGTCTAACAAGGTTTGCTCTCCATAGCTTTGCTTACAGTACGTGCATAATTTCACAAATTGGTGAAACTGGCACAGCTACCTAAGCTGGTAGCTGAGGTGGACATACAGGCTAAATTAACCTCTTGGTGTACTTGATACCACCAGAATTGTAGTTATAAGTTCTGTTACAGGTTGCACTGTGAGTGTGGAATGAACCTGCATAGTTGTCAAATCAGCCCCTTTCAGTGTGACTTGAAAAAAGTCCTTTAAGTTGATAGTTCAGAGAAGAGTTTGTGCTTACAAAAATAGGGATCCTTTGTAGCAGTTAGCAAATTATTTGAAGAGTACATAAATGTTCAATATTTGACTGCCTTGAAGACGCAGGAAAATATTGTAGATTCTAGCTCAACTTCCCTGCTTAAAAAACCCATGCACATACACACACACACAAAACCAAACCCCTAGACAAGCAAATAAAGTCCCCCTCCTCTGCAACAAATCAGATCTTTACTCTATGAACATGACATCTTCTTGGACATGGCAAATATGTCACAGGGTAGAGGATACAAAAGGCATTTTAGCTGAGAAGTTGTTTTTTTTTTTTAATTTAACCAAAGATTTGGTTAAATGTCATGGAAAATTTCTAGTTATGTTAGCAGAGAATTTTTTCATGTTTGTAAAGTTTTCTTCAAAAACCTAGGAAAAAACTACTCAGAGCTTTGTAAGTGTACACAGAATTGGTAAGCATTGGTAATACATAATGATCAGACATGTGGAGCTGAATATTAGATTACATATATGTTGTGGTTGGCATTTCACATTCTGAAATTAGTCTCTCAAATTTCATTTTAAGCCTACTGCATGTTATGTTTTTCAAGGCTTTAAAGAACTTTGTTAATGTAATTTTTACCTCCAGCTGTAGATTTGTTTTCTCTGAGTAGGAGTTTCACACAAAAATTTATGTTTAACTTCATCTCTGTTACAAAGAATACATTTTGCCAAGAAGATTTTTTGAGTGAAGGTGGGGGAAGAGAAGAACTTGTAAATTGTTCTTGGACTACACTTCTGCTCTTGCCACAAGCAGACACCTTTAAGACATTCCTGTTGGTTTATTTCCTTATCTGTTTAACATAAACAAACAAAGCCTTCCTAGTTTTCCTGAAACACATCCAAAAACAATCTTTTGCTCAATTTGATCTGAAATTTATAATAAAAGTAGTTAAAACATTAAGCAGAAGAAGCTTTTAAGGCAGGGAGATAATTGTCAAATTCAACTGCAGTGTTACAGAAAGCATTGCCATTCTGGCTTGTCTTTTTTTGATTCTACAACAGTACTGTAAAGCATGTTATATGATGACTGATGTTAGTTTTCAAAGTTAAGTATACTTTGCCTTGATGGGATAGTAATGAAATGCTTATTTCAACACAAAATATTTTGTGACAATGAAATAATACATATATATATATAATCACATAATACATAAATGTAGTTAAACAAAACTTAAGCTTCAGGGTGCTAGAAATAACGTGAGAAACAAGGTCAGCATTTACAGCATTCTTCCAGTTGGCAATCAAGCTTTAGAAAGTGAGATATTATCAATATTATTTTTAAGTCAGATTTGATATTGATGTTTGGAAATATTTCAGAATAAATATGTCCAGTTATATAACGTCTACAGAGAGAGATGCATTTCAGTGGAGGGTGAAATATTTTTTTCTTTTAATAAACAGAAAAGTATTTGTGACTGATTTGGTGGACTGACCTCATTAACGTGGATCATTGTCATATTAATGGAAAGGAAATGAAATGAGGTTTGTTGCAAGTGAATGAGAAGGCAAGCTAGATGGTGGAGAAATTGCTGCTGAAATAGAAGGTTCCAAGTATCCCGAAACAGGAGATCCCTAACCTGAAAGTTCTTTGTTAAGGCAAGATACTGTATATTGCAGGATGATCATTGCGTAGGGCTGACCTGGTACTTTGCTGTCAGTTCTCAAGGAATTCTACTAAACTAAGTGTTTAGTCCCCCCTCAGCTGAGCATTATAGATGAGGAGAATGCAATCTCTTACTTTGTCATTACACTTCTCTGCGCTTGAAATGGATCAGTTTGTTAAATCATGTGACTAGAATGCAGATACCAGCAGTTTGATGCAATTATGTCTTGTTAAACTGGCAGTTTCCAGTGTACAAGCCCCTGCAACAGAGCCACTGGAGGAAGGTGAGCTCCCTTTCTTTACTTTGGGCCAGAGCCTACAGTCACTGCATTGTAGGGGTTTGCCACATGATGGGAAAAACTTCCTTTGGAAAACTCCACTGAGAAATTTTACACTAAGATAATCTGAGACAGTGCAAAAAGTGGAGTAGTGAAAGGAAACATTGCATTAAAATATAATGTGAAACATTGCATTTTTGTAATGTTCAGAGTTGTAATAGTATTGCTTTACTGATTTCTGAAAATTCGGATAAACAGTCAATTTCCACAGACCTTTTTTTGAAGGGTTTTCCAACCTTAAGTATGTCACCATATGTTCTCTGTGAAAATCAAATTTGCCTGATATAAATTAGTTCAGGTATTTTTCACCTACAATGACGCAGGATTTTCCCAACACTGAGTTGCAATATTCAGAAGTCTGAAGTTTCTCTCCTCTGTTGGCAAGAGGAATATGAAACTACTAGAATCAAGTGCAGCTAAGCCTATCACAATTATAAAAGTGCTATGATAAGAAGCAGCATTGGTGGAATTGTGTTTTCTGTGATACCTGCACTGATTCATTGCAAGATGATAAGGAATGGCAGTATCAGAATTGATCCATCTTGGGCTACTACTGCTGTTTTACATATAGAAGTAGTAGAAGTAACTGTGGTCAAGACCAAACAAATGCTGAGTTTAGCACCTCACTTCACTTGTCTTTATTTAAAGAAGAAAGTAGTTCCACCTATTTGGCAAAATCCCTCTTAAAAACTATTTAACTTTGCTTCTAATCAGGGAAGATAGATATGTTTGTGGAAAGATGATTTATTGTGGGCTGTAGTTTGCAAGCATAGGATTTTTGATCTAACCATCCATTATGGTTATTGTATTTCTCAGCCTCCCAAGTAGAATGCCTTATTTGTCTAAAATTGCACTACAATTCCCTAAATAGGCTATGACTGTATCTGCTGGATTTTTAGCTTGTTAAATATGCAAAAAGGGCACAAACAACATTTCGCATATGCACCTTCAGGATTTGCTGGTTTTCTTGGACAGAACATTTGAAATTACTGGGAGCTGCTGTTCTCTCAGTTAACCTTTGGCAGAAGATTACTGAAAGGAGGTGGATGCAGTGATGAAATTGTTGGGTTTGCACTGACAGGAGTAAATAATCTTGGGGTAATTTATACTGTTTTACTGGAACCTGGTACATAACAGGTCAATCACCCATGATTTTGAACTAGATGATTCTGTGGTTAGCTCAAGATTTAATAAAAACATTGCTATGATTTAATGGTCAATAAAATAATCTTTAGATCTTCCATATATATTTGCAATGCTAGTGCTTCCTCTGTCCCTTGTTCTTTAGAGATCAAATTATAGGCCTGTAATACTGTTGGCATCTTCTCCTGTTTAACAGCTTGCTTACTGTAGTCATCTGGATTTGTAACAGGAAGGTTAATAGTGTGATAAATAAATGGGGTTTTCTGAAATGATTCACCACTTCCTGTAATTGTTTCATGTTTTAGGGATATTCTGCATTCTGGGTGTTTTTCAGTGAGCAAATAAGAATATAAGAATGAGAAGTGCATTTAGGAAATGTATTTCTACATGCTCAGTGGTAACTGTAGAAAGTTGATGTATAGACTGGGATTTTTGGAACAGGTTATTAAAGCTAAATGGCAACAAGGAATGTCACAGTGCACAATAAAATTATCATGTGGTACCTTCCTCACCAGGACCAGTGATAAAATAGACTTTAGGAGCAATCAGTTCAAGAGGAAAACTCTTGAGACAGTCTGAGAAAGTTTATGGGAACGGTTTATATGCAGGAAAAATGCTAAGTAGTAATGCAAAGGAAAGGAAAAGTCCAAGCAGACTTGAAATAAGAGATATAGTTGCCATATCATGCAGATGAGGTTGAGGTACTCAAAGGCCTTCTTTTTCATGAAGGTGATCTACCAGGTCTTAGTACCTACAAACAGGATTCAGGAGGAGAAGAAAAAACCATAGTGAAAGAGGCTCAAGTCAGGGAACTCTTGACCTCTGCAAAGTCCATGGGACCAGGTGGGATCCAAGGATGCCAAGAAATCTGCTTGGCGTTAGCATAGCCGTCACCTTTGGAAGGTCCTGATGATTGGAGGATTTTCTCAGTCACTGGAGAATGGCAAATGCTCCACCTGTCTTCAAGAATGGCAAGAAGCACTATCCAGGGAACTACAGGTTGGTCAACTTCACTTTGATACATCGAAAAATCATGAATTAGGTCTACTTGAAAGTCAGTTGTGGGCATGTAAAGGTTCTGTTGTTGATTGGAAATAGCCATCATGGGTTTACCAAAGGTAAATCATGCCTGACCAACCCAGTCAACCTCTGTGATAAAGTGACTGAAGCTGTGAACAAGGCAGAGAGCAGTGGATATGATCTATTTTGATCTCAGCAAGGCTTTTGGCGTGATTTGGCATGGAACTTTGTGTTCAAATTGGGAAACTGTGATCTAGATACGTGGACTGCTTGTTGAGTGCAAAACTGCCTGAATCTTCAAGCTCATAGAGTAGTGGTTAATGATTAATTTTTGTACATATACTGGTGTAGTTCCTCTACTCTGAGCTCTGTTGTGTCTCACATCTTGATCAGTAACCTGGAGGAGGAGACAGTGTGCCTTCATTAGGTTTGTGGCTGTCACCAGACTGGGGAGTGCAGTCCATATGCCTGAGGGCAGGCTGCCATTCACAGCAGGCTATACAGGGTTGAGTTATGCGCTGACCGTGTGGAATTCATTATGGACAAATGTAAAGTCCTGCAAGTGAAGTGGATTAACTCCGTGCATTGATACAGTCTGGAGACTGAGTGGTTGATAGCAGCTCTACATAGAGGGGGTGGCTGGCCTGATGGATGGTATGCTAAAGATGAGCCAGCAGTGTGTTCTAGCAATGAGAAAGGATAACAGCATCCTGGGCTGTGTCAGAAGGAATTTAGCTAGTAGATTGAGATGATGAATTTTCACACACTATTCAGTATCCGGAATACTGTGTTGAGTCCAGCTGGTGAGCCACCAACATTGTTGGGTTGGACCTGTTACTGTGTGAGGAGGGGCTTATGTTCAATCCAGAGACACAAAGGCTTCAGAGGACCCAGTCTTTCTGATACCTAGAAAGAGGGAATGAAAAGAAGTCAGGCTCTTTATTCATATGGCATGAAGAACAATAGGCAACAGTCATGAACTGAAACATGGCAGGTTTTCACTGTAAGGGTAATTGACTCTGGAAAAAGTTTCCCAGAGAGGCTGTGGAATATGGCCCGGGGAGGTTTCCAAGACCCAACTGCATTAAACCCTGAGCAACCTGGTCGGACCTCAGAGCTGATCCTGCTTTCATCAGGAGATTGTTCTGTGGGCCTCCCAAGGTTCCTTCCAGTCTGAGTGGTTCTGTATTTGGAGCCAGCATTCAAGTTACACAGAGCCAACAGGAGTGGCTTTGTCTTTCAAGATCCTAAAATCTTTCAGGTACCCTTGTTACCTGAGAATTTTTGGATTAGTTGTTTCAAGTTGCAAGCTTCAGTTCACTTAAAAGGTATAGAAAGAATCTGAATATCCACTGGCATTTAATGTTTTTGAAAAAAAATGTATTGAGAATTCTGAAATGGTTCTATGACTTGTGAAGTTTACCTGTTACCCCCAAATCCAGATCTATCTCGAGTGCTCATGTAAACTAAAAAGAATGATTTAGAATTTTTCAGGAAAACTGGAGCTGTAAATTCTAACTCCTTGAATTTAATACGGCAATGGTTCTGCAAGAAAAAATGGAAAACTAGCACGGGGATGAGACTGTATGAAAGGAAACAGAAAATGAGGACAGTGGCCAGTTTACAACTTTACCAGGTGTGCTGTTGCTTTCTGTAGGTATGCAGGCTGTTGCAACATGGTGTGGTTTTGTGCCTTCGGGAGGTATCTGAGTGAGCTGAGGAGCAAGGGAGCAGCTGGTGGTGGTCTTTAAGGGTTAGAGGCAGGCACAGCTGGCTCCTTCCTCCCTGTCCCCATGGTGGGAGCTCCCAGGCTGTGCCAGGCAGTTGCTGTGGAGAAGTGAACAGTTGCAGGCCTGACCCAAATATGCCTGCCAGGGCAAATGAAAGAGTTCGCTATGTGACCCGTGTTTAGCTTGGAGTTAGGTACTGTGTGTAGACTGTCTCTTTTTTACCCCAATTCTTTGGGGGATAATTGTTTCTTTGATAGGTTTGCCCACATGATGTTGGCAAGGCCAGCATGTAGTACTACACAGATACTGACTGGCCTGTCACAGTGAGCTGCATTCATGTTCAGCAGTAAACCCTGGCACCCTCTTCTAAGCTGAATTGCTTACATAGTTGGCATAGTCTTACTGAAGTAATTGCTGATGTATGGAGCAGTGTTTCCTGGTAAAACTCTCTTTCAAGTGCCTGAGTCATGTTAGAGGCATGTTGTCTGGAAACTGCTGAAAGAGATTTCTTGTTAGTTTCCTTTGTACTCTCATTTCCTGAAGAAGAATGAGGGGTTTAGTAATTTTCTTTTTGTGTAGCAGACTAACATGGAATTGTGGTGGCCCTCAGCTAGGACAGCCCACGTCCTAGGTTAGCTGGGAAAGGTATTAGTACTGCGGATTGACACGCTGACTGTGACACATATCAAATGCTTTCCCCTTTGTGTAGCTGACTGTCAGTGACACACTTTGTGGTACGTGCATAAGGGAAGCATTCTGCTACATGGTGAGCATAGGAAAATGATAGAAGGGGATTCTGTCTTACTTGATTTTTCTTAAAAAAGGCTTTTCTTAGTTATATCTTTTTTTTTCTTTTTTTAAATCAACTAATCTACTGTTAATTGTTTGAACAAATCATGCTGGTTTATTTGGAAGTCCTGGAAACCAAAGGCAGGGTTCATGAAATATTGGCAAATGTATACAGGAATCTGGAAACTTGCTCCTAGTTTTGCTGTATGAGTTGTTAAAAAACTCTGCAGAAGACAGTGATGACAGGGAAGCTGGAATCCTTGTCTGCCCAAATGCCTCTGTTGTACAGAACAGCAGTAATATACCACATAACAGTGAGAGAGAAAGGGCTGTCTTAATTTGGGGTCATCATTTTAAATGTCTTTAAGCACCAAAGTGGCAATGCCTAATTTAAAGCAAATACGCGTATTTCTTTTTTCCCTGATGTAAACTGGGTAACTTAAGTGATGCAGAGGCCAAATCAGAATTCAGCTTTTCCTGAAGCATTAACACAACAGCCTGTGAATAAGGCATAAACTGTAGTCTGATAAGACGTGGCACTTCACAAGAGCTGTCATGGAGGAGAGATGTGGAGTAGAGACATCGAGTCAATTTGCCCAGAAATGCTCCAGTTACGGCCTGGATTTGTTGTTGCTAGTGTATGTGTGCCCTGTGCCACACTGTCAGTCACTCTTGGGAAATGACTGAAAGTTTTAAATTGTTTTTCATGTTTTTTCTTTGTCAAGCCAACCCAAGTGAGCCAATTTTTTTTTTGTCTGAGTCCAGTAATTGCTCATCATCAGAGCTGGTTTTAAGAAGTTTAAATCCTTAGGTTATATTATTCAGGTATGTTCACTTTTTGATTAGAGATTATCAAATAATGAAACATTAGATATATTTAAGGTGATATCAGGCAGAATATTTTGTTCTTCACTGTAATTTATCTTGTGTTTTATCATCTGGTGCTGTAAGCAAGAGTTATTACTCACCCTACTAATGCTTAGTTTGTTCTTAATTAAAGTGTTGGTGTAGAGTGTTATCCAAATCTTAGGTATATGTTATGTTGAAATGATGAATGTATCAACCAGTCAGTAATTGTGCAGGTTATTTGTTTATATCTGTAGAGCAGTAACTAGACAGACTACTGGGCTGTTGATAGGTTTGGTGGTTTGGTTTTTTTTGTGGCTTTTTTTTGTGTTTTGTTATTGTTGGGTTTGGGTTTTTTTTGTTTTAGTTTTGCTTTGGAAAGTATATTCTAGTGTTTTACAGCTCAGGATAAACTTTAAATGTATCCCTTAAGTTTTCATTTTCTAAGGCAATATGTATGTCGACTTTCATTTAGATCATGGCAGTATCTTCCTCAGGAGAATAAGCATTTCAGAAATGGTGTATGGATGTTCCAGAATAATTTAAGGGTTCTGCTTCATGTAAATATAAGCAGAGATGAAATTATTAAAGAAATAATTCCAGGTTTCATTATATACTCAGGGAGGATCTCTTTGCTAGCAAGTTCTCATGTACATGAAAGCCTTTTATGTAGCAAATCTGCATTGTAGTATTCATAAAAACAAAGCATAAGATGAAGTTTACAGTTGATCCAAATAAAAAAAATAAAAATTCAGAGCCTTGAAGTTGACAGCTCTAAAGGTGGAAGTAGTCACTGAGAAGTGCTAGTGGACATCCAGCTAGTGTTCAGCTTTTACAGTTGAAATAGTGGACTTGTGTGAGTGGGTTGACTGTTGAGTTTAAATTACATTGGATGTTTTGTTGTTAGGAGTGGGTGGCTTAAATCCAGACTCTCAGGTGGTGAACCCTGTTACTCAGTTTTACTGCAATGTCATTGCCTAAAGTACAAGCATTAGAAAGTTCAGATTATTAAACTGAAATTTTAAATAAGGAATAAGAAAACATATAATAATAATATTTTGCTTGTCAGAGACAAATGTATCTATAAAAAATTAATAGCTTTTATTTGCAGTAGTGGCCCTTTCTATTATTGAGTTTTGCAGCTACAAGATTTCTAGTACATGACTTCAGACTTGTATGTAGCCAGGAAGGAGACTGTGTTTTTAAACTGTCCTCCGATCTGGGAACAGTTGCATCTGGGTATTACATAGGATTAAATAGCAATCATTGTCAAAGCCTATTTGGTAGTAAATCCAGGCAGAGCAACTGTTAAGCAAACTGACAGTCAAGCAAACTGTACAGGCAGAAGATATGGATTGACAAAGATGACTTGGATTTGGAACATGTACTGTTCCTTTTTCCATCTGACTGCTCAAACAAGATTGAAAAATGTTTTGACTTGGAAATAGAGCTTCTTGGAGAAGTTAGAAACCTAGCATTTATGGAAACTACATCAAAGGTACTGGGGTCTTGAACTCAAATCTAAGTTTTTTGAAATTGGGATTAATTTTTCCAGATAAAGGGATAAGGACTTAAATTGCTGTTGTTCCCAGGCATTATATAGTTTATCCTTTCTGGTGGACCCAGACATACTGAGTCTCTGGGGTGTGAACAATGTGTTCTTATAAATGGGACACAAAACAAAAGACTGGTGTACTGATACTTCTGAATGGTAAGTCACTTGAATATTTCTTGAACATTGTCTTGTAATAGTGTGTTATTGTATAATATTCAAAATTAAATTGAATGTGTAGCTATAATATGGTAGAATCATCCCTACTTGTTAGTTAATGACCTTGTAAGATGGAGAAACAGAAAACATAGCTATGGTGGGTGAATCTTGACAGTGCTTCTTGACAATGTGTCAAAGCAATTCTGTATTCTTTTACTCTCCAAATAGATATGGGTAACACTTCATGTTTTAGCTTGATGTAAGTGATAATGGCAGCTATGGTATTAGGTGTCAATCAAAATAGTGTGCTTGTAATATTAGTCATCTGCTGAAGGGAGCATAAATGCAGATACTGAACTCATTATGAAGAAGGAATGCCTGTGGCGTGTTCAGGGTGAACAGCACTTCCAAGTAAACGAAGAAGATTCTGAAGATAAAGGATGTACACAGATAAGCTAATGGCTGCCTATGTCAAAATAGCATTGCTTACCTGATAGCTATTTGTTTAAAGATAATCTTTGAGCCAGTAGAAGCAGTTGTTTTCTTGCTCTAAAGCTGCTATTCTGGAGGGTGAAAATTCAGAGGATGGCATTGTAGCTGCCTGGTGTAATGCAGTAATTCTGGCTCTTGTGATTTGATCCATAATCTCAAATGGCTTTCCAACAAGTGCTCCTGTCCGCTTTAAGTTAATATTTTTGTATTGTAAGGTTTCCATGATACTTCCCTTAAAAAGAAATACGCATCTCTTCTTGGAAGCAACAAGGACCACTTAAGATCTTTTCCAGTTGAAGACTCTAGTTGGCATATGACATACAGTTAACTTTACTTGGACATGCTGCAGTATGTTAAAATTCAAACTCACGGTTGACCTGCTAACATGTGGTAGCCATGAATAGAAATATACAGGTGCAATTGGTTTATCTAACTTAGCTCATTTTCTCTTTGTGTGATGGGCTGGAATTTCAGAACTGGATCAGCTCCATGATCAGTTATTAGTATGCTGCTGTTCTACTACACTTTGTAAGCGTGCCGAGATACCATGCATGTGCTGAGTGAGTAGATTGTGTTTTCTCTTGGTTTTTTTCACTGTAAGGTTAAGCATAAGGGACTTTATTTTTTAAGTCTACATTATGTATATCTTTTACCATGTGATATATTAATTGTCATATATTAATTAGAGGTAGTTGCTTTGTTGATATCCCTGTATCTTCCTGTTGGAGGTGCCCTGATACTGACCAATAACTGCCATTCAGTTTTCCCTTAAGGAAGACAAAGATGAGTATTTCAGCCTACATTTTTTAACAATAGAATGTCTAAAATCAGTTACAGGTATTTGACTTAACATGTATAGATCCACTATGCATTCAGCTTGAACAAACGGTTGTTTTCTTTCACCTTGTATTTAGCTCACCTGTCTGTCCTGCTTTAAATTTATGTTTGGAAGTCTGTGTACTGGCCTGCCTCATGTGTTGGGTTGTATTTGTAAAGAGAGTCTCTCCCTGATAGAGCATGGTAGTTTTCATAGCCTTTCTTTTCTTTTTTTTTTTTTGAGGTATGAAGAATTCTATTTCTGTAGAAATTTTTGTATCATTCTTTCTCCTCTGTGAAATAAACAACAAACTTCCCTAAAATTATTTTCTCCCAGATGACATGTCCATTTCAGTGGGGAGATCTCTATTTGCTGAATTTCATTATTTTTAACTAGTTTGTCAATGGACACCTATCTTGATAATCAGAATGTGATGCATGGGAGCCTTTGTTCAGACTATTGACATGGTAGTGGTTAATCAAACTAAGAATCCCCTGTCTCCTTTTGGTTATTATTGTGAAACTGTCTTAAGCTGGTACTGCCACCAAATGGGAATGTTCACTGAATTATGCTCTTGACAGTGCAGTTGCATGGAGCTTGACAGAGTCCATTCCTTGGCTTTTGCCATGTGCCAGTGCATGTGTGCAGGTGTTTATCCCCACAATCATTTTGTGAGCTATCAGGAACTGTTTGTACAGATATCTGTACCAGAAAAATTAAAATACCTTAGTTTTGTAGTGGACTTCTGAGTTAGCACTTTTATTAAGGCTTCATGCTTAATAATAAATTACCTAATTTTTGGAAAACTGTAAGTAACTACAAGTAACTTTCCTCTAAATCTTTACAGTTAGTCCACCATCTGCCAGTGTTTACTTCCTGCCTACCCTAACTGTATCATATTTATTGTGTTAGTATTTTTGATAGGAGTTACAGTGCCTGGTATAACTAAGCCTTTGATTCAGGTGTAATCAATTGGTAGGTGCTGATAGATTAACAGGTAGCAACACTGGTGAAATTGAAGGGCACTGGAAAGCTTTATTTCCTATGTAGAGGCTCTGTAGCAATTCTTTCTTGTTATAACTGAGTTATTCAGTAAGCAGATATTTGAGAGAGGTCAGGGGCTATTGCTCAGAATCATTAGCTATTTCAAATACCTCAACAGCAGCAAAAAAAGGAAATCACAATAAACTTGACTGTTACATTGAATCCAAAGTCTTTGTGAGAAATCAGATTTTTAAATACCAATGCCTTTGACGTGGAATAGTGTGCTCTAAATTGAAAAGGTTAAAAAAAAAGGTCTGATAAGGTCAGGGAGTTGATATCCATACAAAGTCATTGTGCCAAAAGCTTGAAGGATGACTGTTCAAAAAAATCTGGAGGTAAGAACAGTCATTTGAAAAGTGATTTTAATGACAATCAATTACCCAAAGAGGTCAAGAGCCGGCCTTCTGTGAGGATGGGATTATCTCACATCTGCCAGCAACAGGCAGATTTGGTAGGCAACTTAAGCTGCTGATATTGGCCCTGTCTGAGAAAAGCATTTTGGACTAATTCAAAGTAGTTTGTCATAAATCCAAATAAATTTTAGCTTCATTGATTTTGATTCTTAAATGAACTTCCTTTATAAAACAAAGCTATCAAGAAGGCAAGTAGAGATGCCAGATTATGGTGCAGTACCTTAGATTTTTAGCATCATCATGTGTATCATTCTTTCAAGCACAAGTAACAGAGTAAGTCCTGTTAGTTCAAAGTTTTTCTGAGTGTCATATTTGTTTTCCCCAAATGTTGAGATAGTACAATTTTTAGTCTGTTTTGAAATCGGGGCATTTTTGTTGCTGCTAACAGTATTAGTGTTCTGACAAATATATCCTGCTAGCTTGCTTGCAGCTTCTTCTTTGATGGGTTAGAAGATGTGAAGTTTGTTCTTGGTGCCCCATTACTGAATTCAGAATTAAGTTGACCTTGGAAATGTACTGAGTTAACTGGGATAAATTTGTACACAATTGAGTTGTATGTGGTAATGGACTAAGTTTTGCTTCTGAAGTATACTGCGTCAAAGCAGCTGCTGGAGAAAAGGGTCTCCAGACATCTCATACTGCTGTACATGTACTTCAGGCCCTGTTAAGTAACTTCTGAAGAGGGCTAGTCCTCCTGAAACATTTTGTGAAGAGTAAGGAGAGAGTAGATAAAATGCTCCATCTACTTTTGTTACTCTTGTTGTTGAATAGTGCCACTGAACTGATCTATCATCAGCATGAGCAAGGTTGATGCAGTGGGAGTGAGGCTAAAGTGTATCAGGAAAACTGTGCAGAAAGGACTTAGGAAAAATGTTCTTATGTATCAAATGTGCTAGGTGATGCAGGTCATATACACTTGTGCTGAGTTAAGGAAGCACGAAAAGGCTGTTAGATGTAGCAGCTATGAAAACTTTTGGGGAAGCCTGTTACAGAGAAGTTGCAGCCCAGGTCTTGCAGTCTGTGTGCTCCAGTATACAATGTGTGTACTTTCCCTTGTGGCGAGTCCAGAATACATTCATTATTTGCCTATACCAAAATGACCTGTGCTGGAAAAGGATGTGATACTACCTGTTCAAGCTTATAATAGCTACCAGGCAAAAAAAAAAAAAAAAAGGACTGAATAAACCTCTGACATGAGTCCATTTCTTAGAATTTTTTTTCTATTTTAAATAATAGTAGATATGAGAATTTGGCAATGTGAGTGTGATGTCAGGGTATTGGAGCTCAAAAGTAAGTAAGAATGACTTGTCTACAACAAAAGTGGCTCTATACTGAAAGCATTTTGGTAAAGAATACTTCTTATTTAATAATGTGCAAAATTAAAAATATTTGCCAAACTAAATAATGTAGCAACTGCTGCTGTAATAATGCCATATACTTGTGTTTTAACCTGATGAGGAGAGTTGGAAGTGGAAATAATAAAATAAAGATGAAAAAATGGCATAAGAGAAATCTAATTTCACATTTGTTACTGTTCTACTCTACAGAAGCTAATATTTCTAATTAAGCTTGCTAGGTCACTTAGGAGTACACCTATGGACTGCTAATTGGTTTTAGAGTTTAAAGTCTTCAGATACAACTTTGTGAATCTTTAATCATGTCAGGAACTGAAGACATGAAGGCAAGGACATTGTTAAAATCTTACCTAGTGCTTTTAAAGTACATTGTAGACTTCTGAAGTAATGGATGCGTATACATGCCAAAGTACTTTGCTGCTTTTTAATGCAATTAAAATGTTAGCTCCTATTGTCTCAAAGAGCTTCTCCAGGAAACCATATGCATTTAGAATTTTGTGTAGAGTGAGTCAGTGTAGTAGACGACCAGCAAACCCATTTTAATTGAGCTTAAATTAGGCCAGTTTTGTGAGCGTCATTAAAATGTTGTAACTTACAGTGCTTGAATCATTTTAGTTATCCTGATTTGCAGATGGTATCACATGGTATCTATATCATACTACATAATGCCTGGTAAGTTGGAGCATGTTCTTTAAAGGCATGAATCAGAGGTGCTTGAACATGCCCATGTGATGAATGCCCTCTATTGAAATAAAATAATGCAGAAAACGTTCATTGGTGGTAGTATTTTGCAGGTTGTGTTACGGAGGTGAATGGCTGAGCATATAACGTCATTGTATTATGCATGCTCTAGAAGACTCAAGAATAAAGGTGATGGATGGATGAATACTTACTATCTGTGCTAACAGAAAAGTAATCATCTGGACTTCCTTGTTTTAATGAGAGCAACCATATCAATCTCCATAGAGATGGTGTTAAAAATTGAACATGAAATAGTGGATGCTCACATGTATGAGGCTGCATTTGTTGTGCTGGCAAGTAGTAGGAAGTGGCAAATTGCAGTCATGTTTTAATAGCTGTTGTCTAGTTTGGTCTGTAAAATGGGCAAGATTTCACATGTGGTTTTTTTTAAGTTGTAGAACTTGATTTGCACACTTGTGAGTATAATGCAGTACCCCTACTTTAAAATAGCTGTTGTTCCCTAAGAAATATAACACTATTGTAATATGTATGAATTGTTCAACTATGCGTGCAAATATTAAGGGTTTAGAAACAAAGGGTTATCTGAATGTCTTTGAAACATTATGTCACAGGTTTCTGTTATAAATAACATTGGAAGCTGCTTGCTTTGTCCTGTCTGTCTTGGTATTGCATATTCTAAATATCCTTAATAAAAATGAGTTTGAAGCTAATTGACTCCTGACTTGAGGATAGGTGAGCTGATGAGAAGTGCTGGTTTTGAGTGCCGAGTTTGGGAGTATGCTTCTGACCAGAGTCGTGCAAGTGCCCATGCTGCATTAATAGTAACATGTAGCCCTTTGCAGAAATGGAAGAAAGTGAAGGCAAGATGTTAATCTTGTTCTCATTACAGTAGCGTAGGAGCTGAATAAATGGAGTTCACGAAGAACACCCAGCCTTGATTTAGGTTAAATTTGTGTACTTAAGTAGCTGTGTTAAATGTAGCTCTAATGAGATTCAGGCTGCTTGCCTTTGTCATCTGAAGGAGATAATCTGCTAGAACAAATTTGATAAATGAAGAATGAAATCTCCCTTTCTTAGTCCTGACAACCTGCAGAATCCTTTCTGTTTATTCTTGAGTGAAATCCGTTCGTGAAGCAAAACGCGGTAAGGGTCCTTTTGTTTCTACTGAAATTTGCCAAAGGGATCAGATGGGGGGAGCATTTTTGGCAGCGTGGGGAGAGGAAGGTTTACGTGACTCCACATCGCTCCTATTTCTGCCTCCGTAGGGCTTGGGGGATGGATCCCGGAATGCAGCATGTGGCAGCGCTCCTCCCGAGCTGAGCGATGCCCAGCCCTGCACAAAGCTGGTGATGTAATGTGCTGTGGGAGCCGTGCTGTCACCCGCCTGCGTGCGGCACCGCTCCCGCTGCAGCCCCGCGGCGTGGGCTCGTCTGCGCACAGCCTCGCTGCCTTCGCCTTGGGTTGGCTTCAGCCCCTGGCTTTGGCTAACGTGGCGGCTGTGTGGAGAACACACACCTGCTTGGAGTAATTCAGGCTAGAATTTATAACGTAATCCTTTGAGCAGGCGAGATGTGTGTTGGACATCCCTTTTGGTGTTTCGTGCTAATCTTGCTCTCCCTTTTAAAGGCAGGCAGGCAGGCAGGGAGGGAGAGGCAGGTTGCTGTTAGCAACCGCTCACGTATTGCAAGTGAAATACCCCAGCTTTAATTCCCCTGGACTCCTGATCGTTACTCCTCCTCTTCCTTCTTTTTTTTTTTTTCTTTTTAAAGAATTGGTTCATTCTAACCAGTAGCATATGGTAATCGGTGTTTTAAGTAAAATCAGCTCAGTAAAGAGATAGAAGAGAACAGGGAGATGCTCTGATGTGAAACTTTATTTCCCCTCTCCCCCCCCCCCAATGCTTCTAGCAGCCCCAAATTTGAAATTAAGAGCTGTACAAGAAAAGCTGTGTATGATTGTTTTTCACTGTTGTTTGACTCAATAGGACCCTGATGGTTTTTACAGTGCAGGGTGAAGAAAAGCGTCTCCTCCTTTCTCCTCATATATAGATCTTTTATATGTGCACTGTAATGTAGCAGAGAAGCTTGGATTCATCCTAGATTTCCAGTGTCTCTGCTTTTGGAGCTCAAGCTCCTTACAGCTGCAAACTAATAAAATGGGAATTTGAAGGAAGGAGAGCTGTGCACAAATCAAGGTATTTGATGTACATCTTGTTGCAAACAGCTGTTTTTTCCACAGAAGGGATATAAAATGTCCTGCAAAAAAAGGAAGGGCAAGGGAGGAGGAATATTCAATAAACAATCATTGTTTAATTACCAGTGTCTCAAAGTATGAAGGTAGCCAAGTCTAATTTTTGCATATATATCTCCATAAGGTGACAAAAATGCTGTGAAAGTGTGTGCATATTTAAAATGAAAAAAAAGTGGAGAAAAGGAAAAAATTACATCCATTAAATGCTGAATCTTGGGGTCTATGAATGATAGAAAGCCAACTTTTTGCTATAAAAAAGTATTTCAACTGAAGAATATGGAGTCTGGCTTTTGGTATTTTTGATTGATTTCAGGACTGATCATATTGTTGCTCAGGATAAGACAATGCAGGATGATTTTCAAGATGTTTTAAGCTGCTTATTTTTTTACTGCCCTTGCTGTAGTCTTCATCAATTTCATTGTGGAAAGAGATTTCTCCAGATGGTGGTTTGGAACAGGAGCCAAAGGACATGATCTAAAACGTTGTGTTCCAGCTGTTGCTGCACAGAATTTCGAAGCTACTGCCTTTCACTTGTTCTGTGTTTTAAACAGAAAAAAATAAGTAAAATTGCTTACAGACTTTTCTGTTAAAACAACTGTGTATTAAACCAGTCTTTTCTAGGAGACTAGGTGCCCTCCTGATAGCCCTGACAGTGTAGGCCCCTAAGCCATGAGTGTCTGTAGCAGCAGTTAACAGGGAAAGTGTCTGACTGCAGTGAGAGCCCTGTCCTGCTGCTGTACAGCACGACAAAAAGGTTTGCTACCTCAGCAGGGCAGTGAATTGAAGTATTGCAGCACTTAGAGATGGATGAACAGTTCCCACCAAAACAAATGAACTTCCAACAATGCCGGTAGGACAGCAGGAACAGATTGAATATTCTAAAGGGATAGAAAAATTTAAGAACACAGTTGCCCTCATGTAAAAGGGGGAAACTTCTGAGATTTTAATGGTCTCATCTTAAGTTTCAGTTGAAAAATGGGTGTTTGTACTTCTGTCTCGCACATTTCATGGAATCAAATGGTAATTCAGGTTGGAGAGGGCTTCACTATGAGATATGGATAACTCTAAGGTTCTTGTTACGTAAAAGGAAATTGCAGAATTTAGCAGTGGTTTAGGATTTGGAGTTTTCTTCAACTTACGTTAAGCTAGCTCTTCATCAAATTTTTGAGTACACACCTGAGGTAGCTAGTTTCTGGATAATTGCTGATTAATAAGTGATTAACTGAGGAATAGATGAGTATGTCAGCTTCCAATAAAGGAGTAGTCAGTGAATTTGATCTTGTTTAAGTAATTACTATCAAGGATATTAGTAGTCTTCTTGTCCCACATCCCTCTGTATGATATTGTGCGCCTTTCATAATTTATAGGCAGGAGATGTGTGTCAGAACAAAGCAGAGAACTGGTAAAAATGGTAAGGGAGAAGAACCTCAACACTTAGCAAAAATGCCAAAACCTGAAAGTGGCTTAAAGAACTAGGAACTTTCTAATGAATCTCATTTTCTTACTTGGAGGCAGTTTCTCAGCTGTCTGTGTCTGTGAGGTCCTGACTGCCGCATGGTAGCACTGCATACCAGTTCGGTACTGATGTGTTGCAGTTCCCTGCAGCTTGTATGGAGGGTGCATAAGATGCAAAGCAAAATGGGAAAAGGAGGGACATTTCTGTGATCTGTTATGATTAAAGTGAGCATTTGAAGGCGTAATGTTTTCTGATGAGAGGATCTGGAACCTGATCAGAGCTGAAGGGAGTCAAAAGCTCTGGAATTGCTTTAAATTCAGGACTAGGTCCCCAACATTAAATGAATGCAGCAAATACTTTGCTTAAGCTCACGATTATGTCTGCTGAAATATCACTAAAATCATGCCACTTTGGTTATATTCCTCTAAACTCTATCCTTGTTGGAGTCCTATGCAGGTTTTAGAATCTGGACTGAGAAACTGTGAATGAGTAAATGGTGAATGCCAGGGTTGCCAGTGTTGCCCAGTGATCTGTATGTCATTAAAAAAACCTGCTTATAGTTCCTCATTTGCTCTAAGAAGGAAAATGTATGGTCTTAAAGATGCCATGACAGGTGTACTTAAAAGTTAGTGTTCCTGAGATGATTTTGAAAATGGTCATCTGCAAGCTCACAAAGCTTCAGAGAAAGAATTGCAGTCCATGCCATAATTTTCCTGAATTCTCTTGCTTTGTTGCAATGTGAAAGATGGTGTGAGATTGCTGAGCAGCACTGAATATAGGCAATGTCTATAACGGGAAGTGATAACAGTGCAGTTGGTGAATTGACAGCTCTGATTGCACTATGAATCCTTTACTTACATCCAAAAGTATGAATTTATAGTTAAGCTTACCATAAAATTGAAATTGGCACTTAAAATTCTTGAGTCAGAATCAAGGAAAGCTATCAGTAATCCCATACGTGCACTACCTTTAGTTACCTTTTGATTGCCTTTGCAATCCCTTTAGATTATATTCTTGCTTACTGCTGGCTTTTTGCCATTTGCTGTTTATGGAAATTCAGTTTTCTTTCTTGCCTTTACATCAGTAGTCTGATTTCATTAAAAAACCCAAAGACTTGTGTAGTTCAGCAATCATTGAATCTGATTGAAGAAAAGAATCTAGTGGTTCTACTGACTTAATCTATACTGGTTTCTATGTAATAAGTTCAGAGTAAGAATGTAAAAGGTTTTACAGTGGTTTCTTGTGAATCTCCTCATATCTTGTTTAAACTGATTTTTCATGGAAAAATACCTTATTTAGAAATTCACTCACCCAATTTTTAAAACCTCTCCATATTAAAATGGGAGAATAGGAACCTGCTTTGTACTCTCTTTCTGGACACCTGAAAAACACGGGATGTAATGTGTAAATTGATTTGCAGCTGGGCTTTGTCATACACAGTTCTTAACTGATAAACAAAGTTGAATAAACCTGTAGGTTTTCAGGATTTCTCATGGTGCTAATAACATCAAGATCGCAAGTTCATCCCTGTACAGGCCAGCCACTTAAGAGTTGAACTTGATGATCCTTGTGGTTCCCTTCCAACTCAGAATATTCTGTGATTCTATGATCTTGTAATATGGAGAATGAAAAAGGGCAAATAATGAAACCTTGGTCAGTCTAATAATGCACTAATTTTATTACATTTGACCTTCTTTATTCCTCCTTTATTTTTTTCTCTTTTTACTTGATTAAGAAACAGTTTCTCTTGAAATGTAGCTTGGATGGCTTTACAAAGGAGGGAGTAATGGCTCAGATTTCAGTGTCACATAGCTGCTTTAATTCATGCTGTGAAATAGAAAATATGCTAAAGACAGAAGCATCTTGAATTCTTTTTGCTAAAATGTTGACTAGCTACCTTTTTGAGATTTTCTGCTCCAAGGTGAAGCTTAACATAAGGGGATTAGTGGATGCAAGGAGATGGGGAGAATGGTTTACAGTTGCTGCTACCTTACCTGGATGAAGGACATTGTTGCTTGGCTGCGAAACAGTCTCTTCCCCACACATGCTTCGAAGTTCTTGTATCTCTCATCTTCTAGCAAATATTTTTTCTCACTTAAGACTAACCTAAATCAGTCCAATTATTACCTAGTAATAGGTAATTAGCAGTTCTGAGTGTATTTTCTTTTTTCCTTCTTGTAGAATTTAGCACAGATTTTTGAGCCCAAGTGTATTGGAGCAGGTCCATTGAAATGAAGAGAGTACTCTGTTACAAAATAACTCACTGAAAGAGTTCCATGGTTCAGGATGGGATATCTGTCAGCGAACAGGTGGGGATTAGAAGTCTGGTGCTGCAGTGAGCAGCCTGGCAAATAAGGTGCTTGCTTTCTGTTGGTGACACCATAGGGAATCATTCTGAAGTCTGAACAGAGCCTAAAGCATCAACATACTCTGGGTTGAGTCTGGCTTCTTTCATTTGTGCCTGTTAAAAGGTCTTGTTTTAATATTGGGAGGTGAAAAGCAGTTGTGGTATTTAGGTTGTGAGTTTTCAGGATGAGAGCATTCCCTTTCTTTCTTCATTCTTCATTCCCTTTTTTTTCCCAGCCGTATTTCAGAGAAATTTCAAGTCAGTTGTGTGTGACAGCAGTGGGTGAGTGCTTGGTAAACTCTTTGCTAATAGATCCTGCTCTTAGCCTCAGTTTCTGAGTCTTTGTTGGCTTAATTTCTGTTTCCATATTTTTATGTTTGTTGCCATAACTGAACGATGCACATCACTGAAGATATCTCTGAAGTAAAGACTCCTGTGTTCTTGAGGTAGCAATGCATCTTTGGGAAATGGGTTTCCAACATTGATTTGTATCACAGCTCTGTAATCAAATTGTTAGTTTAAAAGATATGTTTAAGGCAATTTAATCTGCTCCCTTTAATTGTGTATCTGACTAGTTACTGATCATTGCAGTGCAAGATGATTAACAGAGTTACCTTGTTTCCTGCGCCTGAAGGAAGCCTCATCCTTACACCAACAGAGCATTTGTCTTGGTGGTGTGAACTGCCCCATGAGTACCCGTGATGTTACTGCTCTAATGATGACTTTCTCGCTGTATTTCAGTATGTGTGGGAAGTTGCAGCAAGCTGTGTAACTGGGGAGCAGCAGAGTTACAACAGTGCTGTGATTTCCAGGCAAAAGATGGATGACTTCTTTACACTGGCTTACTCTCTGGTCTCCAGGGTAGGTGGACATGCTGCTCTGCAGCCAGGTCCTCACCATGGGATTTGGGAACACTTACAGCCCAAATGAGAGGAGTCTTCCCTGGCCTGGGTTGATACCTCTACCTAAAAATGCTCTCTTTTCATGGATGTTTTAACTTGTAAAATAATATTTATATAGTAATATATTGCAGCAAAATATCTTAGCTTCATACAACTTGAGAAAAAGGATTAGTGCAGACAACGTAGTGTTTTACATTTGTCTACTTGATGGTGTCTTCTGGCCCTGAAGTTGTGGGGGCAAAGACGAGATGATGTGTGTGTTTGTGGGGAAGACTTATTTTTCCAACATACACATCTGGATAAAGGATTTAGGTGACTTTGTTTCTTTCTTGTTGGCATGTTTTAAAGATCTTAAGTTGTGTGATAAAACATTTCGACAACTGCTCTGTAATAAGATTACTTTAGTAGAAGGCTGTATATAACACAGGATTGTGTAATTCTGTAATTCTTCATGGGGGGGAACCTCTTAAATTGAAATGTAGTACGCAGTTGTGTGTTAATCTACTGAAATTGAATATTTAATAAGTGTAATTTGAGCATCTTCCCTCTTGACTGGTAGTTAAGGAAAAGAGTCTGTATGATGTATGATACAATAGAAGGGCATATACTACCTATTAAAAATGCAAAACTAAAATAAGTACTCCTTTAATATGTGTTAAAAATATCAAGGATGGTTTTCCTATTTAAGACTGAAATTGTCTTTAAAAGATGCAGAATTTATTACTAAACCCAACATTTTTAAAATAAGAGTGCCTTTTTAGGTGAAGTGGGTAGCAAAAGGAACAGCGTGAGTGTGTGCCATGGATGCATATACATTGTGCCTTCCAAAGAGAAGCGTGCGCCGTGGGAATGAAAGCCCGCTGGAACGTCACGCTTGCCAGGCTGCACCGTGCGGGCGTGGGTCGTGCTCCGCCACCGAGCTCTCCACGCTGGGAGCGGGGGTGCTGCCGACTCCTGCGGGGGATGCGGGGGTGCCGAGGCTGCGGGCACTGCGGCGGCGGGAGCTGCAGCCGGCCGGCCGGGCGGCGATGACATCACCCCCAGGAACATGTGATGCTGCCGGCTGGCGCGGAGGATGCTGAGCTGTGTAGGGAGAGATTGGTGCAGATATTTATGGCATTTCATTGGAGGGTGGATATTGCCTTTTTTTTGGTTTTTTACTGCTTTGTTGGAGATAAAAATATGATACTTTCCTGCTGTATTCACCCTCTTTGCTTCCCAGCATTCTTTCATCTGTTGTAATCCCCACAGTCTTTTCAGTTAAGCTTTAACACTGCAGAACTGGAATAAAAATAGACTGTTTAGAGCAGCAGGAATATGATAATCCAAGGCAGTCAGCCTTAAGGATATGCAGATGCAGAACACGAGCCAAGCACTAACGTATTTGCTAGGGTGTTTACCTTGAGTGGCCCCTTAATAGTCAGAGAAATGTTAGCTAAATGTTTCTCCCTTCTTATGTGCCACAGGCAAAGTAAAACGTGCAGCTACTGAGCATCATCCGAGGTGAAGTAGTTTAAGGGCTTAGAAATCTGAGCAAGCAATTGTGGTAACATCAGTGTCTTGGGTAATTTTGAGCTAAGAGAGACAGCAAAGTACAGCACTAGTTTCTGCATGCTTTTTAGGTGAGGAGAAAGTGTTTTCTACCTCTAAATTTACTGTAAAGAAAAGGAATTGCCATGGTTGATATAAAAGCTGAGCATGCTAAATTGGCATTAAGCTTATGGTGGGTAGCTCAAAGCACATTAGAAAAAAATTTAACCCTGGAAGTGTGCCTTAGCAGTTAGCTGAAGCCCAAATATTTCAGGGTGGAAAAAGTATTTGCTGTCTTTTTAGATTATTTATTTAAGCTCTTATTAGAGCTTTAGTCCATAAGAAACAAAAATGTAGTAGAAACAAAACTTGTAGAGTTTCAGTAAAAGACTGATAACCCAAAGCCATTACTCTGGAGGAGGAGGAATAGTGCACGAGGTTCCTTTGGCTCTGTTTTACACTTTTGAGAGCCTAAGCACAAACATGAAAGTAACTCCTCCACTGCTTTGCCAGTCTGGAGTTGCGGTGTAATTGCAAAATACTGTCCATCATGTAGAAATTCTCTATGCTGTGTGGTTGCTCAAGGAACTGCGTTTTCCTTGGCTAGCCTTTCTGAGAACGTGTACCAAGTTTTGGGTTTGTTTTTGGTTTATGGTGTTCATGAAAAAACAGGGAACTTCCATCTGGCTGGAAGTTGATTTGATTTGTTTTGTTTTCTTTTGTTGCATTCTGTGAGTGCTGAGACAATGTCTTGGTTGAACACTTCAGTTGCAGTGAATTGGAGGGACACGTTGTTGACAGACATTTATCTGAATGTATGTTTTCAAAATCCCCAGTAATGGATGGGCCATAGTCTTCCATAGGCAGTCCTATGTGCCGCTTCACAGTTCTTTCCTTTTACAAAACTTCCTGCCACCTAAACTAAGCCTCTCACTGTAATTCTAGCCAGCTTATTTTTGCCACTACTAGGCTTTATGTGTTTTGACGACTGCTGCCGTGTCTTCCCTCAGTTCTTGAGGTTAAACAGTGTCATTCAGCATAGCTGATGGCATGCAAACACCTGGCCATCCATGTCCCTTGGGTGTTGTGCTTGGTGCATCCTGGGTCTGTTTTGAAGGGTGGTGCCCATAACCTAGTGGGTTAGTGACACAAAAGTCTCAATACTGCTGTCTGGAGTAGAAAACCTGTGATGTAATTTACATATATGATGCCTTTAATTATAGAACTTATGATACTTGAGGATACCAGTTTGATACCTTCATGTTTTAGCTCTGAAGTGCACAGCTATTTCATTTAAGCTCAGAGACTGAGACCAAAGGATATGAAACATTTGGATGCTTTTGAGGAGGAAGTGAAATGATGGCCTTCCTGCTGGGCATCAATGGCAGCTTTTGCTGCCATCTCTAGAGACACGGGGAAACAACAATTTATTTTAGAAAAGACTGCCACATATGCATCAGAGCTTGCTTTTGTATTTTCCATGAAACTGTAAATAATTAGGAAACTTATTTTACATTCTATGCATCTCAAACTGTTGCTTTTAAGGAACACAACTACGGTGTCATAGTAAGCTACTTGGCCTGTGTGAAAAGCACTTCTGTGCTTCAGCAGTAGTACAGAAGTAAAGCGCTTCTCACTTAACCCAGTGGAGGTAATTTCTTCAGAAATGAGTTTATTTAAAAAAACACATGAATTCAAACGGACCAGGAAGGGTCATACAGATAGTTAGCTGAAGATGTGTTGTATCACAGTTCTTGTAAGATGAACAGAGTTGGCCTAAACATGACCATTTTTGTCCTGTACAGGTCAGTATGGAACACAAAGTAAAAAATCTTCCTTATCAAAGAAGGAATAACTTTAGAATTTGGCCACAGAAACAGAGTAGTAGAAGCAGGAAGTAGAGAAGAGAGACAAACTGCTGATGTGCTGCTTTGTAGCTTTGACTCTAATCGCTCACCTTGGGGCCCATTTCAAACTCCATGTATGTATAGAGTTAACATGACAAAATATGCTCTCAGTTACAAATTGCTGTGCCTGTCAGGCAGCAGAAAAGAATTCTGCTTACAGAAGTGATTTAAGGAAAGTCGTATGTACATAGTGTTGGGGGTTTTTGGTGGGTCTTTTTGTGGGGTGTTTTTTGGGGAGTTGGGGTTTTTTTTGATGGGGTTTTTTATTTAGGTGTTTTTGTTTGTTTGTCTATGCTGTTGTGGGTTTTTTGGGGCTTTGGGTTAGGGGATTTTTTAAAGGGTAATTTTTCTTAAGGTTCGTGGTCTTAATAACTTTATACTCCTTCCTTCTGAACAAAAAGTGAAAGTGGAATTTGGAATGATTAAAAGCTACAGAATCCAACTGATAGTTTTTATTTACTGATGAAAAAGGCTAATTCTGGTATCCTGTTTTCTACTGAGGCTTGCTAACAGTCCATGCTATTTGTGTTAAGTTAGTCAAAGTGATGACTTGTTTATTAATATATTTTTAAAGTATTTTTTGGTAGACTTTTATTATAAGGTTATGTTAATTCCTGTACTCGTAACATTCACAATGTATTCCAAAGGTGAATGTTTTACAGTGCATTCATTAAATGTAGAAGCTGAGCTTGTCTGAATTTCTGACTAATTATCATTTCATTTTTTTCAGGGTTTCGCAAAAATGATGAAATGAAGGCTATGGAAGTATTGCCAATTTTAAAGGAAAAAGTTGCATACCTTTCAGGTACAGTTACTTTCAGTTGTAGAACGCCCAACTGTGTTGTTACTAGCATGTAAAATGGTATTTTAAATACTTTAATTATCATTACAAAAGTCCTGGAGAGCTAGGGTAGCACCTATTCCAGTTTGATATCCCAAACATAACATAAGCATTTTCAAAGGCTCTGTAATAAAGAAGGTATGTGTTTTGTTGTATGTAGAGCATTGTCAGCTGTTGTCCTGGTCTTGTCATGTCCCGCATTTCCCCAGCCCTGCATATCTAACAGCATTGTTTGCAGCAACCAGAATGTGCTGTACCAAAGTCATATTCCTTTTCTTATTTCTGGTTCTTGTCCTGGGGAGTTTTACAGAGATGCCTTTGTTATTGACCCATCTGGACCATATTCTGGAGAAATACCTCCATTGCAAAAGTGAACTTGCAGTGCCTATTGGTTATTGAACAAGGAATCGTAGAGGATTTAAAACTGGGGTTTATATGAGTTAGTATCCTAACATAGTCTATAACTTGATAAATAACTACGTGGTGGAATGATGGCTGAGGTGCTTATTCTTGTGAATTGCATTTGGTATGGCTTTCTAGGATTAAACACCATTGTCCCCTTGGCCGTAATCTTGCTGTAAAACAATTTAGAGGACAGTCCTACATGTGAAAGGTTTTTTCTAATAAATATTTTGTCAAGAGTATCAGAAATAAAGCTCCTGTCTGTAAATATTAAAACACACAAAATGATTCCTGAGATTAAACTCTTTAAGAGATTTGCTGTGCATGGATGCTGATGCTTGCAGGTACAGCATGTAGTATATAATACTTTATCCTGTCCACTCTGCTGAGTCAAGTAGAGGTCTAAAGGAAAAAGGTGTGTGTGTTTGGGGTTTTTTTTGTTTGTTTGTTTGTTTTGCTTTGTTCTGTTTTGTGTTTTTTGTTTGTTTGTTTGATGGGATTTTTTGTTTTGTTTTGTTCTTTAAAGTTTCTGACAACTGTAATGAATAACAGAATTCCCAGAGCTGATTTCCCTGATATCATGGTAACTTATAATTCTGTGTATGTGTAGTGCTGGGGTAAACTTGCTTAAAACTATTTTCAGAGGGAAAGAAGATGAGAAAAGGGAGTTAAGCACTATGTTTCAATCCCTCATTACTCTTTTTTGGACCTTGTTTTATGGACTTCAATGCAAATAAAGTCAGTTTCTAAAAATGTCTGACTTTCCAGGTTGTCCAGTAGTTTGGACCCCTTAGAAGGAATCTGAAAAATGATTGGTGTTTTCTGATGATAATTTCTAAGCAGATGGCATTCTCAAAAGGCATTAATTCAGTGTAAGTGAAATGGGCCAAATGAAAGCTGAAGATAAATTTAAGGGGAGATGATGGACTGTGAACCAGAACAGATGAAGTGTTGGTAGGAATAAATGGTTGCCAACTTGCCTGTGTGAAGGTAGCAACTTCTGATGGAAGAATAGAGCAAACAGCTGTGGGCAGCAAGGCTGGCTAGAACTGATCTGCCCAAATCCGTAGTTTCACGTTTCCATTGCAAGTGAAACTCAAATGAAATGAGATACTTTAGTAGCGCAAATGAAAACTTTATGAACAACAACCCACAACAACACTCTTCAGTGTGTTCCCCCCCTTTCCCTTTGCCCTAACAAAAGTACCACCACCACTGGGGGTTTAACCATTGTGGAAGCAGAACTGTCAAGCTTTATACCTGCAAACAAAACATAAGGAAGGTTGTTGGCGTACTGAACCAGTTTTTACTTAACTGGGAAGTAAACTGCTTTGAGTATTGGGTGTCTTACCACCTGAAATGGTTACATGGCTAGGCTTTTCTGTGAAGTACAAATAGAGTCTCAGATGTAAATTTTTAAGTTTAAACTGAAGTCTGTCCAATTACCTGTACTTTTGCATCTCAACACAGATGAGAAGAGTATATTCATACAAGGTGCAATTATCTTTGTTTCATATGAAGAAATAACCCTTGATAACTTGTCTTGCTATAGAAGCCCACTATTTAGCTTTACCCAAGTACTCTGAAACTAGGTAAAAAGGTTTTTCCTTAAAATATCTTACTCAGCCTGTTGGATTTTAGTGCCATTCGGAGACCATTGAGAATACTGCTGTTAGTGTTGTGCACTAGACAGAAGTGATTCATGTTAGCTGACTCATGTAAGTTGATCAGATATTCGTGTGACACATTTTGGCATAAACAAAGAATATCAGTACTGTGGGGGGGATTATATAAATGGAAAGGGGTAAAAATTGAAGTCTCGCTGTTGAAAGTAGTAGCTTAATATATTTTTGTTAAACCAAGGCTAAGAGGGGATTGAGTTGGTTAAAGACTGTTGTGAGACAGGAAATTCCCACCTGATGCCTCATACATTGTTGCTTTTAACTTTCCTGTTTGTCTATGACAAAGGAGCATCAGGAACAAAGGAAATGAGAGTTATTTATTGGAAAAGGCCTAAGAAAGCTGTCAGTGTAGCTGATGAAAAGACCCAAGTCTCAGGGACTGTTTTGCTTAATATTTGCAATTTTGCTATCTGGTTTAAGACTGGATAAACAAAAAGTAAAAGAACAGTGGAAAGAATAGTGAAGTTGTTTTCATCAAAAATCAAGTCTGTATTGATTTCTTTATTACACATCTAGTCCTGGAATTTGTGCAATAGATTTTGTCTCCAATGTGCAAAAATTTCAGGATATGTTTTATCAGAAATTTAAGCACCACTTTTAAAAATGGGTGTTCTCTGATGTGCGTGGAGCTGGGAGCTGACTGAAGTGGTGTCCAGAATGGCATAAAGAATAAGGGTTTCATTCGTTTGCCATATTGAAAAATTGCATAATACAGGAGCTAGAGTGTGGGAAAAGCCTGGAGGACTGATCTGAGGTGACTGTGTGTAACAAAGCATTTGTTTAAAATGCTCAGAGAGTGTTAAAGACAATCCAGTATATGCTTTTCCCTAGTAGCTGCTGCTTTTTAAAGACTACCCACCCTGCGCAATTGAGTTACTTTTTCTGGGGATTGGAATCAGTAGCACTTAGCAGGTGAAACATAAATGTTTAAGATCTGAAGGTCATGGCCTGTGCTGCAATGGGGAGAGCTTTGGCTGCAGCAGACTTTCAACTAAGCTTGGTAGCTCTGGAGCCCAGTGGTCACTCTGGAGCTCAGTGGTGTCTTGGGCTGTTGGTCTCTCAGTCTTGTCATTTATTGTTCCTCTCTTTACAGCTTCTGTCTGGTTTTTCTCCTGTCACTAGCTATGTAAGAATTCTCAAAGCTCTCTGCTTGGCTAGTGAGTCAGGATGGTCAAGACTTGTATTTCTCCATTAGAATGAGACAACTAAGTTTTTCATCTTATGTCTCACTTAAGAGGGTCATGGAAGACAAGAATATGAATTTCCTTTAAAGTTTAAAGTTCTTACATGGTAGCTTGACAGAGATTCAGAGATGCTTTTGCCTCTTGTGAGTTTTCTTTGGTGCCTCACAGGGAATGTGTCCATTGTAGACAGTCCCTAGAAACTTTAACAGCTAGGTTTAGTGTCTCTAACAGGCAGATGGCAGACTGTTGGAGAGAATAGTGATGAATTTTTGAGTGACTGGTTTTATTTACTTTTATTTTCTTTTGGCCTTTTCTAAGTGATTTTTAAAACACTTTGTTTAGTAACAAAGAATTACAATGAGGAGCTGATTTAAAATGAGAAATTTTGGACTGAGGATAGTGTTTTTCTATGTTTCCATGGGACAGGATAAAACAGTCTACCCATCTGTGGTTGAGAACATATATGTGAAATTTAGCTTGCAAGAAAACGTCTGTGCTATTATGGATGTGTTGATAAAAACATCCTACTGACTTGAATTTGGCCTTTAGTAATAGTAACATTTTGTTGTCACTAGCAGGGGGTTGGATATAAAATTGCATTTTACTATTTGACTACAGTAAGTCTGTGCAATTTTATAACTGAGATGAATGCATTTAAGTAGAACCACTTGAAGTCAGATTTTTTGTCTTATATATTAAGTGGATTCAGAATTTACTGCATTGCTAACAACATTAAAAACTATAAGCTAAAATTTTCAGATCTGAAAATCTGAACGGGATAAAAATATAAGTTAAGTGCTTAAATAGTTTCCATCTACTCAGTCTAGCATGCATATTGACTGTGAAATACTATACACTTAAATTCTGCTGCAATGAACTTAATCATAGAATCATAAGATCGTTTAGGTTGGAAAAGACTTTTAAGATCAAGTTCAGCCCTTAACCCAGCATTGCCAAGTTGACCACTAAACCATGTCCCTGTGTGCCTCATCTACACATCTTTTGAATTTCTCCAGGGATGACGACACAACCATTTCCCCAGGGCAGCCTATTCCAATGCTTGACAACTCTTTTGGTGAAGAAAGTTTTCCTTGTATTCAATCTAAACCTCTCCTGGCACAACTTGGGGCCACTTCCTCTCGTTCTGTCGCTTGTTACCTGCGAGAAGAGACCAAGACTCACCTCACTGCAGCCTCCTTTCATGTAGTTGTAGAGTGATAACGTCTCCCCTGAGGCTCCTTTTCTCCAGGTTAAACAACCCCAGCTCCCTCAGCTACTCTGGTACCACTGCCCTGGTCCTGCTGACCACATTTTTGCTGTTACAAGCCACAATGCCACTGGCCTTCTTGGCAACTTGGCCACACTACTGGCTCAAGTTCAGATGGCTGTTGATAAGCATTTCTAGGTCATTTTCTGCTGGGCAGCTTTGCAACCACTCTGCCCCCAGCCTGTAGAGTTGCCTGGTGTTGTTGCAACCCATGGGGAGGTCCTGGAACTTGTTAAACCTCATACAATTGGCCTCAGCCCATTGATCCACTCCTGCCCAATTGGGCATCATCTGCAAACTTCTTAATTCATACCCATGAAATGTTAACCCTGTTGTCACTGTCATTAAGCTCTAGACAATCATAACACTGCTAACTTAAAGGGCTACCCCGCTTACTGTCCTTTGTCTGTGCCTTCTGAAGTGTTTACAGCCATTCAGTGCAGCACTCCAGTTGTGCAAGTCACCCCACCATGTTTCCATGTCACGGTTTTCCTGCTACCAGATGGCTTCCAGCTCCTCCTGTTTGTTGCCCATGCTATGTGCATTGGTGTAGATGCACTTCACTTGGGCTTATTGATTCTGTCACCTTTTTTGGGGCAGAAGCCCTCATTTCTACATGACCACTCTCAGGCACTTCCGTGGGTTCAAACTTATCAATAACACATCTTGGCTGTCGCATGGATCTCCATTACTACCTCCAGTGAGACAGCAGACTGAAGGACCTTGCTAGCACATCGTCCCTCAAACATTGGTGTACTACCCCCAGGCTTATCTTTAGCGAGCATGGCTTTATCCCCCTTCCCCTCAAATCTAGTTCAGTGAGTCCTCATAACACCTATGCAAAGATCCTTTTCCCCCTTTGAGACAGGTGTACCTTGTCTGTCAACAGCAGGCCTAATGTCATGTAAACCAACCCATGATCAAAAAACCACAAAAATCTCCTGGTGACACCAGGCTCTGAGCCAGGTATTCATCTGCTAGTTCTTCCTGTGTCTTCCCTTGTTGTTCCCTGCAACTGGAAGGATAGAGAAGCACCACCTGTGCTTCTGATCCCCCAAGCAGTCATCCCAAGGCCTTCAAGGAAAGACTTCAATCCCATCTCTCTCGATTGCCCTTGGACCTCTTGTTTCAGTGTCATCACTGCCTACTTGAAAAACTCATGATGGGTAATAACCCAAGGGCCATACCAGAGTAGGAAGCTTACTCATCACATCTTTTACCTGGCACCCAGGAAGGCACCTTTCATGAAGAAGTGGGTTCAGCTGGCACATTGAGCCTTCTGTTCTTTTCAGAAAGGGAGACTCCTGTGACAATGATACATCTGTCTTCAACCTACTCACCTTCTTCCAGAGCTCTGTCACTAAGTGAAGGAGTTCCTCTATCTGGGTGCACCTCCCACAGCTGTGCTCTCTGCTGCCATATCATCTAAATCCTTGCCTGCAAAGTAGCATGACTGTATTTTATCTGTACAATTGCTGAGTAAAAAATTAAATACAAAACAAAGCACCATTGCTGGAGATGTCACACGGCCGGTAAATTTTAATGTGACTGTAATGTGTAAGTGAAGTGCTCTGGTTATTCTTTGTTGCAATTTTTTTTATATGTATTTTCTCATTGTAGGAATTGTGACAGTATGCTGATCAATACTCCTAAAATCCAATCTTAAGTTGGTCTCAAAATGTCAGTGTTCGCATTTAAGTTGAAATCACTTTTTTAAAGTAGATACCGAAGGCTAGTTGTGCTAAGAAGAATTGTGTTATGCTGTGGGATCTTTTAACATTTTTAATTTTTCAGGTGGCAGAGATAAGCGTGGAGGTCCCATTCTAACGTTTCCAGCTCGTAGTAATCATGACAGAATACGGCAAGAAGACCTTAGAAGACTAATTTCCTATCTAGCATGTATTCCTAGGTAAGTATTAGTCTGATAAGCTCCAAAGCTATTTAATAAAATAAATGGATGATGTTGCAGTGCACCCACAAGCTAGAAGACTGAACGAGTTAACAGAACGAGCAAATCAATACCAAGTTTTGTCAGTTGCTATTTTCAAATTGCTTTTTGGAAGAGAAATAATTACTCTGCCCTGTAAAAGGATGCCAGTGGCGGAACGGGTGGTGTGCTTTAGGTGGAAGTAGTTTGTGTCTTGGAAACGGCACTGCCGTGCCATATTGCTGTCTCTGTGTTGAAGATCGCAAATACAACTCAAAGGCTTTCAGTTCATCAATAATTAAGAACATGCTGCTCATCATTCACAATATGCCTTGTGTGGAGTGCAGTCAGCACAACACTCCTGACTGTTACTTGTGTTAGGTAAGTCTTAGTGTCCTGATATAGCACAGAAATAACTACAAGAGAGATATGCAAAATTGCATATGTAATGGTCTCAGATAAACCTTTGGAGTGATCTGTGAAAGCACTGATAGCATTGCATTATCAGCAGTTTAAGCTCTGAATTGCAATATACTATTTAAATAAACCAGTGGAAGTCAAATCCAATGCTAGTGTGTGTATATATAAACTCCCATGTATATATACATGAAGTATATATATATATGAGATATTTTAAAGGAAATTATGTATTTTATATATATGTTAAAAAAGCTTTTTCACATATAACTTTGCTTCCGGGATTAACTGAGTTAGGAACAAAAATGGTCCTAAGACCCTGACTTTAGGTCTGCCTTGGAATCTGCCAGCATTTGTTGCAGGCTGGAGCATTGCTTAGTGTGGTTCACTATGTTTGCCTATGACTTCAAGGAGCAGCTGTCACTACAGTTGAAAAAAATTCCTTGGACAACATCTCTGAATGGACTATCTTCTGTGTTTCTGTAATATGTTAATTTTACACCTAATTTTACATCATCTTTTCACCTGATGTAATCAGATGTCAGTTTCAGACTGCCAAAAGTGATTTCATAAAAATAACTTCAAGACACCTAGTTGACAGTATATATGGCCTCCTTTTTGTAAAGTTAATTGTGAGACAGGAGAGAGGTAGAGGAAGGCTTGAGATATTTACTTTGTTATTGGAATGGTAAGATATATACTAGCCATTGAGAGCTTCAAGTTACTAGAGAAGTTAATAGATAAATACACATCAAAATGTGTCCAGGAATTTTCTAATCTGTCAAGATACAGTGGTACTCCAGCAAAAGGCATATGTTAGTTTAGCGTCAACAGATTTAAAATTAAAAGAAAGTTAGTGCAGGTTTTATATCTCTTCTAGCATGGCAAAGCTTTGAGAATAAAGGGAACTTTGTTAAAAATAAGACTTGTATTCACATAAGTCATGTTTTAGGGACTGATCACGCAACTCTAGCTGATTAAAAAGTCCCAAATGGTGCATACAGCCTCCAACATTTGGTCTGTTATTTATTGCAGTATTTTTATTTGATGTATCTGAAGAATCAGAGGTATCAGTTGTTCGGCAAGAGATCTAAAAATTGAAGTTGATTCAGTCTCACGGTTTTACTAATTTAACAATCTGTCTGATTTAAAAATATAGCTAAAGTCATCACCACTGCCTGGACTAGGTATTTTAGTGTAGCTCAGGTTTACCAACAGATGACTTTGGCTGACTAAGTCCTCCTAGACTTATTTTTGTGATCCTTGGCCAAAAGAGATTCAACTTGTGTCAGATGATGGGGCCACATGATTGAGGGCCCATCTGCATTGTATCACATGAGGAGGGCTTGCTTTGTACACCCCAGTAGATGCAAGCCTTGTATGAATTAGTGGCAAGCACTCCTCAGTTTGGTGGTAGAATAGGGATGGGCTGAGCAGCACTCGTATAATAGTATTTGACCTTTCAATAATGGGTCTTTCTTTAAAACAGTAGTTGTTTTGTCCTTGAATCCTGTGAGTATCTTAGAAAATGTTTTCACCACGGTCAGAGAATTTTATGTTGTAGCCTACATGTATTCCAGGCTAGTCAATTTTAATATATTTTGCATCTGCCATTGCCATTTTTGGCATTTCTGTGGGCAGGTGGGAGAGCCAGAATTTATCATGATAAACTCCTTTTTTTAAATTGTGCGTGCTTTTCTTTTCTTTCCTTTTTTTTTTTGTTTTTTTTTTTGTTTGTTTTTCCCTTCCTCCTAACTTTAAAGTTTCCAAACTTAAAAAAACCTCCTCTTCTAAGGAACTAATATTATCGCTTCTTCCAGAAGATCTTCTGTATCAGTCATAATGCATCTTTCTACACTGTGGCCAATGAGACTGTATAAAGTATGCCAGTGAAGCTTCTCTGCTTCTTAGACACTCTGAAAACCTCACCATAGGAGCTCTAGAATGGTATTTGCATTAGTCACATCCCTGAAAATGACTTGTACTCAAACAGTGAACATTTGGTCCTTTTTGATAATCTGTTGGCTATGATGCATTGGTTTGAAATATTTCCCTTTCCATCGTCATGCTACAAGATCATGTAGCAAATTCTGCTGGAATAAAATCAAAGTTTCTGGTGGTACTGGTTGTGTCTTTTGATCAGTGGCAAGCCCTAAATGTACAGAAGGTATTGATGAAAAGGAATAAAATCTTCCATTCTCAGAAGAGTTACTGGAGAATTTGAGTGTAAGGTCTGTTGACTTTTGGACAACAAAATTGAGCTCAAGTTTTGTAAACAGGTTGACGTGGTTTTCTTCACAACCATAAAACATTGTCGTATCCATTAACTATCCACAAATTGATCCTGTTACAAAAGAAATAGCAAAAAACGTTGGGGTTTTTTCTGTACAGACTCTTTAACTCTCAGATGAGACTAAATATTAGACAGTTTGAAAAAGTTGCAGAGTGGTAGGTAAGAACAATTTGCCATCTTCTGTCTTTTAGAGGATTCCCTCAATTGTTAGGAAGGCATGGATATTGTCATCAGTGAAGTAAATGTGTGTGTGTTCCAAAGAGTCAATTGTAAATGAATTACATATTGCTGCTTCAGGAAATGGTATGTTTACTGTGTGTGTAAGGTGAAGGAGAAACAAGACTGGACAATGAATCATCCAGAATATAAACAACGAAAATGAAAGGGGATAAAATCAAATCGGCAACAGGTATAAGGCTGTCACTCACCAGGAGTTTGGCATGAGGGTTAGAGAAATTTCTTGAGAGGTTCGTGAGATCTGCTGTACGTGCCAGCTAGTCAACAGTGAGACCCTAGGGTGTTACAATTAGCTGAGGAGACCACGCTCATTATGCCGTGTGGTGCAGTAGAGTGCTGTGTTTGAAGTTGTAAAACACTTGCTTGACAACCTTTTTTTCTTTCTTCTGCAGTGAGGAAGTATGTAAACGAGGATTCACTGTCATTGTAGATATGCGTGGGTCAAAATGGGACTCCATAAAACCTCTGCTGAAGATTTTACAGGAATCCTTTCCATGTTGTATTCATGTTGCACTGATAATCAAGCCAGACAATTTCTGGCAGAAACAGAGGACTAACTTTGGCAGCTCTAAGTTTGAGTTTGAGGTAATTTTCTCTATGGTATATAAATTTATATTTATTTCATTGTTTTAAGTGGTCACTAATGTTCAGCACCTTAAAAACTCTTAGCTAAATTATATTCTGCATGAAAGGAGGGGTACTTTAGGCCAGTGGTGCTGGAAGGAATGTGATTTTCTTCTTTTTCTTTCTACTTACTAGACTAGGTAGTTGTGCATGTTGTTATTTATATTCTTTCTCTGAGTGCAAGAAATATGGAATTAGTATTTTACCCCTACTGGTATGAAGTTAGGTTTCCTCTGCTCATTGTCTTGGTCTGCATTGAGTGATATCTCCAGCATCCAGAGGAAAGCAGCTGACTGAACCTTGCTGTTATCCTCTACCTGCTTTGCAATACACAAAGTCAAAGCTTAATTGAAACAGTAGTCAAAATAGTGGTTGCTGTTTTCTTCCGAGGTGTAGTAAGGTAAGAAAGTAATAAAATATTTCTCTAATTTGGGGATAAACCTGCAAGCCCTCCTGTCTTCTGCTATTCAGAATTGATACATGGAAATGTGTGAGACTTCATGTGGACTTTGTGAGCAAAATTACCAACTCTTACAAAGAGAAAAGCAAAAGCTTGAAAGGAATTTTCAAATTAATTTCAGTAACAGCATTTTTTAATTTCAACTTTTCTTTTCTAGACAAATATGGTGTCTCTGGAAGGCCTTACCAAAGTAGTTGATCCTTCTCAGCTAACCCCAGAATTTGATGGCTGTTTGGAATACAACCATGAGGAGTGGATAGAAATCAGAGTTGCCTTTGAGGACTACATTAGCAATGCAACCCATATGCTGTCCAGACTGGAGGAACTGCAAGATATATTGTCAAAAAAAGAAATGCCTCAGGACCTGGAAGGTGCTCGCAATATGATAGAGGAGCATTCACAGTTAAAAAAGAAAGTCATTAAGGCCCCTATCGAGGACCTTGATGTGGAAGGACAAAAGCTGCTCCAGCGGATACAGAGCAGTGATAGCTTTCCCAAAAAGAACTCTGGGTCAGGGAATGCAGACTTACAGAACCTTTTGCCCAAAGTATCCACCATGCTGGACAGGCTGCACTCAACACGGCAGCATCTGCATCAGATGTGGCATGTACGGAAGTTGAAATTGGACCAATGTTTTCAGCTCAGGCTGTTTGAGCAGGATGCTGAAAAGGTAAGGGACTGAGGGAGGGAAGTATAGATGGCTGGTGCTTGAAGGACTTGAACGAAGTACCTGGAGTAACTGCAAATAGTCATTTTTGTCTTTAGAGTTAATCACTAGCCTTTTAATGACAAATAAGGGACTTTTTGATTGAGAGACACTAGGAGTCTTCTGGAGTAAAGGGTGTGGGATAGTGCTTCTAAGCTGTAAAGTACACAGGTAGTGCTCTCACCAAAGAAAATTTGAAGTGCAACTGACTTTAAAGCTTTTGCTTTGTTCAGTGCTTCTTCCAGACAGATGCTTTTACATGCATCAAGTGAAGATGAATGCTGTATACTTTATAAATACAGATGACTAAGGACTACACTGGTCTTCTTTGGAGTCATCTTTGAACAGTGAGTGACAGGCAGTTGACAAAGTCTGAAGAGGCTGACATGGGGAACTGCTTCATTGATGCAGGGTTTAAAGTCCCAGGCTAAAAACTGATGTATCTCTTCTGACAGTGCATATGTCATTAATAGGGAACTGAGTGATTTCAGAATGTTTCGGGCTAACCAGTCCCTTCACATGAAAAAGCCTTTGACTGTCATGGAATTTGAACAGGAGGTATGGCAGGCAGTTCACTCTTAGATGAACTCAAATAAGATCTGTTTTCTTATAGAAAGTGTTTGTGATCACTTATTGTTGACTTGTTACCGTGAAACAAATAGATTTAAGGAAGGGTGGGGAGTTTTTCTCCAGGAGAAGTTGTAATTAGACTATGTGGTCAAGTGGTCAGTATGGTCTTTGTCAGAGTTCTTGCAGTATTCACATTTTTTTTAAAGTATTTTAGTTAAGATTGCCTGAACTGAATGAGACCAAAGATCTGTGTTAAACCAGTATCCTGGTCTCTGGCAGTGGACATAAGCAGATGTATGAGGAAGAGTAAAAGCAGAGCAAACATATGTAAAACTTCTTCCTCCTTCTTCATTTATTTTCTTCACCCATACTTTCCCTTATCCTCATTATATCAGCTCAGACTTTGTTTACACTACTCTAGTGTTTTGTGCTGTGTTTTAAAAATAAATTATTTTTTTAAAGTAGCATTTAAAGCAAGTGTTTACTGAGTGGATATACCTGAAAATAGTAGGGACATGTAAAGAGTTGAAAAATACAGAAAATTATTAATTATAAAATTATTTAGAAAATGGCAAGCTGTTGGTCTACTGTTGCTCTTTCAGGCCCAAATGCTTTTTATCAGCCTTTCAACCACTTCATTACAGCATTAATTATTCTGCATTATAGCATATCTTTCAGTACCATGTGAACACCATCAAAATGTATTTTTTTCATTTACTCATCTTTTACCAAGTTTCTTACATAACTTGGACTTTAAGAAACTTCTTGTGAAATACTTGAGCCGGTGGGATTGACCTCTGTCCTGCCATGTGATTGCATAAGCTCCTATCTGTTTTCTAGGTTTCTGATTGCAAGAATAAATCTATATTAAATTAACACATCTTTCTTTCATAAGGGAAATATTAGGCACCTCAAAATGAGGTTGAGAGCAGCTAGCATACCTGAGACTTTATTATCTCATCAGCCAGTAAAAAAAGATGACAAAGAAAGTTTGTGTAATATCCCAACTCATTTTTGGATTAAGGCTTTTGCCTTAATCTTACCTTATTTTTACTGCTTGTGTCAGATTAGATTTTATAGCTCATGGCTTATTTATCAATGTATGTCTATGTGTTTTATTTAAATGGGGGAAAGGACGGGAGCTTTGTTGGAAAGATAATGGGTGTTGTATGGGGAGAAATAAACATGTTCCTTTTGGAGGACTTACTCAGCTCAGTGCAAGAAATCTGGGCTGGCCCAGGAGAAGAGAAGGCAAAAAGGTGCGAGATGGAAGGGAATCTGATTGCAATTGCCCTGTAGGTGTCCGAAAGCAGCAAATTCAGATAACTTAGAGAAAGGTGGTCATGAGCATTGTTCTCTATTTGAACAATGTTCTAACACATCTTCACTGTGTTCTAGATAAGAAGCTGAAAATTTTAGGAGTATGTGATCAGCTGTCTCAGTTGTCTGAGGTCTTAGAAGATTGATTTACAGACCTTACTATCTTGCGGTCTACTTATAATTTGGTTTGTGATGGACCTGGAGTGAATAATGGATTTGGTTCTGTTAGCCAGCATATTTTGAAAGATCTTTAAACAAGTATTTACTGCTTATTGCTACTGTTTCTTCCTTGAATAATCTTTTTCAGCTTATTCAGAGAATAGGTGTGTCTTTTTTGCTGAGATACAGCAAAGATTTCAAGACCACTGTGGGTGGATGGAGTGTTAAACTTAGCTTTTGATGTGTTGCTTGGTCTTTGAAAACTTTGTCTTCAAGTGCCACTGTTAACATACCTATGTACCTCAACTGATGGCCATTGCCAAATAAAGGCTTTCCAAAAATCTGTTTGAATATTAAAATACTCATTTTTTTTTCTTTTTTAAAAACAAATGTATTTAAAAGTTCTTCTTAAGCTTCCCTGGAAGAAGGTAATGTGTAACTCTGTGCTCAAGTACACTTTTATTAATTCATCTAGAAATAGAATAGTTGTCTTTCAAATCTGCTGTAAAGTTACAAACTAAAAATATTTAACTTGCTACTGAAGTACTTGATCAGCAAGAATGAATTTATATTTAATTTCCATGAGTTGCCATTTTCATTTAAATTGCTAAGCTGCTGATGTCAAGAAGTGCTGACAGTGGAAAATGTATAAGCTTGGCAACTCAGGGCTATGCTCCAAGTCTGTTTGTTTACTATGACTACTTTGTAATAATGAAGTTTATGATTGTGACTTTACTGTAGCTTGTTGAGATAAACACCTGTGGTAAAGATAACAGTAACAGCCTCAGCTGTTTGATCCAAAAAGACAGATTTCAGCAATGATTGGGTTAAAATTACATAATTATTAGAATGGAAAGAGTATTAGTGTTAATTTTTACGGCCTTAGACTCTGTCTTCTGTGTTTACAGACTTCTTACATTACTTTTCTATAATTTCTGCCATAATAAATTATTGAACTTTTTTTCTTTCCTTAATATTTTCATATAGATGTTTGACTGGATTACACACAACAAAGGTCTGTTTCTGAACAGCTACACAGAGATTGGAACCAGTCACCCCCATGCGATGGAGCTTCAGACACAGCACAATCACTTTGCCATGAACTGTATGGTAAGAACAGGCCTCCCTTCACCACATGGACAGACATGTTATCTATTTGTTCTATGTTAAGGTAGAAGTTTTAAGTCATAGACTTAAATCATTCCTGCTTTACAAGTAGTACAAATTTGTATTGGAGCAGTGAAATTATAAAACCCAAAGAAGGAAAGTAAAGGGTGTTCAAGTACAGAGGTACCATGATCAAACAGCAAAACTGTTCTGACAATTGGCTGTGTTCAACACAACCTCAGCACTTCTCAAATATAAGCGTCCAACCTTCTAGAACCTGGGGTATGTGTTTGAGCAGTGCTGTGGATCTTGTAGGAAGTTTCAGAGGGTCATGTGTAGTACGTATTGTAGCTCTCTGTTTTGAAAGAAATATCTCTCGGGATCCTCTGAATAGGTTGTGAATGCAGACAAAAAGTTCTGAGGAGTAGCTGAGCCTGGTATAATAATTTTCCATGTGTTTAAGAAGACACTTCCCTTTTCTGGCACAGTAGAATGGAGCTAAAACAAACAATTTTTTGAGTAAAGTATCATCTTACGATGAACTATCAGTAGATTGCAGTTAAAAATTTGGATTTTGACTGGCAGTGAGTGAAAGCTGTTTGTTTTCAGTTTCATGAACTCCTGTTTGAACATGGGGACAAAATTCTCAAGTACATTTTACGTCCTTTACACTAGGAGTATTGGAGATATTTAAATAACCTCGGGAGTCTGGGCCTAAATCCAGTTCCTGTCTGTCAGATCAATGAAGGAAGAACACTACCAGTCTTGTTAGAAATTAACATTCTTGGCAGTCCAAGGATGGGAATTGAATTACAGGGTGGTTGAAATTATCAACTCTTGCAAGAGGGTCTTTTTGTAGGACAGGACTACTAATTGCAGAGAGTGGCAAAGTGAACTTACCTGGGTTATGTGTCTTGCAGAAGTAACAGAAGGACTAGTAAGTCAGCTCTTGTGTATGGTATGGCTGGAGTTAAGGCAATAGAAGACACCACTAGAGAATGTACATTTTCTTCTTTAGCAACTCAGCCATATCTGCAAAAGTTTAAAAAAATTAAAATCAATATGTACTCTTTGAAAAGAGTAAACCACATGCTGGGGAACTTTGTAATTGAGTTACGCAACATCATGTATGGATGTAACTTTGACCATTAGGTTTGGTTCATGGCATCAAGAACAGGTCCCTTATGGAGTACCTTGCTGTTGGTCCTCACTGCTCTGCATATGAAGTAGGGCAGAAACAAACTCACAGGATGACAGTAGGTGTCATTGACATGAGGCGACTTCTGGAACTTAGCAATTTTGAATGGCCTTCCAGGCAATTCTTAGACTTGTACATTCTTCATCTGTCAGCCTGTCAGCCAGTCATTATTGTCCTCTTTCCTTCAAATGGTATGGCTTTTTAATTTTTTTCCCCCTGCTTTTATACTGTTCAGACACTATCAACAGTAGGAAGCACTTAAGCATAATCCTTCCTGCTCTGTGTTTGCTATTAGTCTTTTGCTGTTAATCTCTCTTTTGCCTATAAGTCGTCAAATGTATTAATTACAGGAGACTTTTTCTCAGCCTGCAAAATGATTTCTCAAAGCATACAAGGAGCAGCTTAAATTTGGGACAAATTAAACTATCCAAACATTCAAAAGAGAAAAACAAGATGCATTTTTTAATGTGTTTCTGTAGCATAATTTCCTCCAAAGGGGATTCTTTGGCACTGAATAGGAAAATACAAATTCACAATGATCAGTTGCTGGTTTTGATTTAAGCAGCGTCCAGATTTTCTGGATTTTATGTGGTTAAATAGCAAAAATCTTTCATATAGATTAAGGGCAAAGTTAAAACTGAATATGACATAAAATGGCATGAAGTGATTGTATTTTGGCAAGCCTATTTTTCATTAGCATTTAACTGGAAAAATGTTGGGCAGCGCTAACTCCTGCAAACATGATGTTCAGCTTCTCCCTGACCACTCTCCACAGATGCTCTGTGCTTAACAAGCTATTTGTTCACTGCTCCTGTCAGTGTAACTCTTCAGTAATCAAAGTTGATTTAAGATCTCTTATGTGAATGCTCTAACACTAGAAGTGGAATTTAACTTTTAACCAATCTACAACCGTGAAAAATTATTCAATTAGATGAAGTAAAGGAAGGAAGACTACTACATATAAGCTTTATTTATTGCAGGAGATTATGAAGGCTTTTCATTGTGCTCTAATTGGACCTTAATAGAGCCTGTTTTCTAGGTAGTTTTCTTAGGCTCTCTCTAGATGGGGAATGCTGTTCAAAGGATAAATGCAGCCTCTTGCACTTGCTCATAGCTTAACTCTGATATTGCAGCTGCTTTTCCCAACACATTGTGGTTGCTGCAGGGCAAATGCTCCCCTCCGCAGCAGGTGCTACCCTCTGTCATTTTGCCTTCCTTCTGAAGTAGCAGCTTGGCTTTCAAAGAGGTGCAGAAGGGCAACTTCTGCACCTGCTTATGCCAAACTCAGCTGAGAAAGAGTGATGCCCTTTGGTGATACGCCAAAGTTTTTATTTGGTCTTCCAGTCTGAAATGAGCCACCTGGATGTGAACCATTGTGAAAGAGGCATAGTTCCCATCATGAACAGGAGTTAGTTACATCAAGGACAAAGATTTGCGGCTTTTTTTTTTTCCCTGAAATGGCTTTCTACCATTTTTAGAATCTGAAATTCAGTATTAACACAAAGTAGTTGGAACTGTAAACCAAATGTTGTAAAACAAAAAGGTAAAGAATATATCCAGGGAGGAGATTTAGCTTTACTTTTAGCAGTTTCATTAGCAAGTGGTGCATCTAGGAATCTTTTGTAGTCAGTATGTGATAGGCTCACACAGTTACACTTCAAGGTAACAGGAATAAGTTCGTGCAGATCTTAGTACACAGACTGGTTCTCATTGTGGTGAATCTGTCCCAGAGCAAAGCTGGATAGGTGTAGAGCTGCGCATTGACAGTGGATATACATTTAGTTACCACTGCTTAACACACAGGTTGATGTGGCTAAGGGATCTGTGACTGCAGAGTTTGCATGTGCAGCTGTAGATCCGTGACCTCCTGTTAGTGAATTGGAGAGGCTGTGCACTGGTAAATGTCAAAGCCGTGTCTTTATATGGCAGGGAGATCCCATGTTCCATAACTGTGAAAAAATAAACTCTCAGTGATTCTATTCTCCAAAGATGAGGATGGGTTTTCAGTACAATTTAAAAGGCCTGCTTTCAGCAACACTAAATTTCTGTTGTCAAGTCCTGAGATTTATTTGAGTTAAGCAATACTCAGCTTCAGCTTGACGTTCCTCTTTGGGTGACTAAACCAATGCTTCACTTCTCAAAACAAATTTTTAGTACCTTTTAAGGGAGAAACTTTCAACTAAGGCATAATAGAAGTTGCAAGTACAAAATTCATGTGTCGAGTTTTTGAACTGTAAAAATAAAGTACCCATGATTGTATGATTAGTCCGTCCTGCATGCAAGACTAAGAAAGACTGATTCTGTTTCTGTCCGCTCTTTTTCCTGGCATTTTCTGTACGTCTGCTGGTACCCAAGGGAAACAAGAAGTCATGTGAAGTATGGGTGAGGAGAAGAATGTTACCTACTTGAACATTTTCTACTCTTCTTGCTAGACAAAATGGCCTTGCTTTCCTTACATTTTATTGATGCCTTGCAGTGTGCTGCAGGGAAGTTAAAATGCTTGCAAAGTGATGTAGGCAAAATGAAATTTTGGAGAAGGCTGACACATGGTTCTATTAAAGGGCGTGCTATGACTACTTCTTGTCTTGGTGTTGCTTGGGCCATCAGTAGAAATTACATTTATTAACCATAATCCAGAAAGTCCAGTGTAAATTGTAAGCATTAATGCTCTCAGAACAGACTGTTTGCATACACTAAGCTAGTTTATCAAGGTAGTAAACAAATATTGAATGTTATCCAGAAAGAGAGCATCAGAGATGAGCACTGCTGAGAGTTTTGGAATGTTAAAGTATGAACACAACAGTTGAATATCACTAGGTTTACAGCATTAACAGTTACAAAGATGACCTGCTTGGCTTGCTCAAATCCAGCCACAGGGACTGGTACAAAAGAGGACATGAAGAAGGTCAGGTGAGGTAAAATCACCTTAGCTGACAGCTAGTGTAACTTCTACCTCTTCCTTTATGCTACTGATATATTTCACTCTTGAGATTCTTTTTGCTTTTAATATATATTTTTGTAACCATACATGTTTGTCATTTGAGACAGAATTAAGCATCATGTGAATTCTAGTACTGCCCTTGGTCCTCTGGGATTTCAGCAAGTGAGAACAAGACCACAAGTTCTGAGTTGGGCATTCTTCCTCAGTTTGCTTTGAAATGCAGATTTTTGCAAAAGCCTTTGTGTAGTATGGTGAACAGTAGTAAGCTATCTCTTCATTCTTGGCAGGGACGTGTCTGTTTTGTGAGGTTTGGTGGGTTTTATTGTTTTTTGGGTTTTTTTTTTGTTTGTTTGTTTACTTTTTTAAGTAATACATTGCTTAGGCAGTACATGCAGTAAAATAAATGAAAATTAAATTGTTAAATCCATCAACTGTCCAACCAATCTAACATTCCTAATAGACAAGATAACGACTAAAAAAAGACATGGGGCAGCACAGTAGGTGAAATGTATTCAGTCAAGTTTTTGGTAGTTCTGGGTAACCATAGTCAAACAAACCATGTATTTATGATGTTCCTGAAGTTCAGGGAATGCACGGCTGTCCATCCTGTTCAGATTGGGAGGGTGTGCTTTGAGTGCACATCCCTAAGAGAATCTTTCTGGTGCCGGAGCAGTTAGTGCTTAGACACAATGTCGGGATGCCACTAACCCAAGAACAGACTGAAAAGGTCAAATGAGTTCAGGCTATTTTCAGCCTCTGAGGAGCCCTCTGAAGTCAACAAGATGAAATAGAACAGGCTAGGTGTGCAACCCTTAAGAAACAAGCAGCAAATAGACAGATTTTAAAAAGCAGTCAGCTGCTGAGGTGTTAATACAGCAAAAAGTATGTTCATGTCAATGAGTCACAAACTAAAGAAACAGACAGTGGTGTTACTGAAAAGCAGCAAATCTTGCTTCACTTTTGGTACTTACTGGGAGTGCTGAACTTAAGATTTGTGAAGAAACTATTCTGATTCAGTTGGTCCTATTAGAGGACAAGGTCTGGTTTAGAGCCCTATAATTAATGCTGTAAAAAGAAACATCTATATGAAAATTACATGGCTGTAAGGAGAAGTTGAAGGCATGGACGTTTACTATGACTAAGTGAAAAGTAAGGGAGGAAAGAAGGTAGTGTTGGTATTGGACTTACATAGTATTGCAGTAAGATTCCTCAAGTCCATCGCGAAAAATGTAGGAAAGAGAGAATAAATTTGAAGAAAGTAGAGTGAAATTAGATTTCACATGTTCCAATGCTGATAACAGTGGTTAAATAGTTACCTGAGAACATTTAGAGGATCCTTGTAGTTGAAGGACAGGTTAAACACTTTCCTTAATTGTAGTCGTGATGTTGCTGAGTTTATATTTTTTCGAGGAAATAGAGCAGGTTATACCTTTAGTTGTTCTGCAGCCCTCATTGTTAAAGTTTGGATTCCCAAATTGAAAGTGTTACTGTTACTTCATGAATGAGAGTAGAAGAGATGTTAGAGAGCATCTAAATCATTAAGGCAGGTGTTAATTCATACATTAATGCTGCACCATGTTTTGATGGCCCTTTGTGTGTGAAGTGGTAGATGATTTGAAAATTCCATTTCTAAATCATTTCCATCACAGCCAAATAGTTCAAACTCACTACAGTCTATATAGAGATGCCAGTTATGTTGCTTGTGGACTGTGTCACTGAGGTGATGACATTTAAAATTGAATGCTTAATAGTTTCTGCGTCAGAAAACAACTGTCTGAAATCTTGGAGTTAAACATTTTCTAAATGGGTCTAGGAAAATCAGGAAATAAAATAGAAGCTTCAGGCTACCTGCCAGCTTTATTTTGTATCGAGTGTGATAGAAGTTTAGTTAAGCTGGTAGGCTGTCACCCGTGTTTTTCCCCTGTGTACTTGCCTTTCAGGCACGCACCAAACAATGACAGTGCACTGCAGCTTGTGCTGGGCTACTGATCTTTGTTGCCTGCTGAGCAGTACTTTTCTTTTATACATATACTACCTTTAGAGAATGATTCTGCAATGAGGAGCTTTCCAGATATTGTAAGGTGTCTTTTCAGCTCCTGGCTAAAGAGCATTTTGTGAGAAAATAATCATATTAAGTACATTTGTGTACTTACTAAACACCCTGTAATGCAGTAACTTGAATTGTTCCCATTTTAGTGTTGTTACGATAGTTGTGTTTGTAACACAATGGAAAAATCACAGAGTATGCTGAGTTGGAGGGAACCCACAAGGATCATCAAGTCCAACCCCCAGCCCTGCACAGGACCATCCCCAAGAGTCACACCATGTGCCTGAGAGCATCATCCAAACACTTCTTGAACTCTCTCAGATTTGGTGCTGTGACTTCCTAGGGAGCCTGTTCCAGTGCCCAACCACCCTCTGGGTGAAGAACCTTTTCCTAATACCCAACCTAAACCTCCCCTGGCACACAACCTCAGGCCGTTCCCTCTGGTCGTCATAGAGAAGAGATCAAGAAACGCAGTATCACTTTAGCCTTTCACTTTTGAGAGAGTTGATACAGATTCAGATGCTGCAGGCACTTCAGGCAGATTCATATGATTTAAATGGGATTACTAAATACGTCTCTAGCAGTTATTACCTCATAGGTGTTGCTTCCTTAACTAAAACCAGGATGTAAATCCATACAATGAATATGCTGTCAGTCCCTGGGGAATGAGCAGCAGCTTACTTCTAACACTATTTCTTGTCTCTCAAGCAGTGTGCAAAATATGTAGTTATCATATAATAATGATAGTGGACCTGCCTGTCCTTGTAGGAAATTGAACAAAATTTGTTAACTTTGAAGGATCAATTAAAGACAGTCTGTAGTGAGTTCCCATTGGAGATTCTTTTCCTCCTTAAAAAAAGATCTCTCTTTTGGGTCATTGCATTCTAAAATACTGACACTTAAACATTTATTAGATATATCACATAGTGAGGGAAAAGGTTTAGATTATTTTGTTTTTTGGTTGCTCTTTTTTGACGGAAGGAATGTGGTGTACATAGCTTGGAAAGTGTTCAACTGTCAGCATATTAACTCATACTGCTACAGGGGGTATTCTTCCAGACTTGTGAAGCCAGATTGCCATGGGAAAATGAATACTTGTTAACCACAGCTCAGTTCTAATTTGTTTTCCTTCAAGTTTACAGTATCACATCCTTAATTTTTAGCTGGTGTTCCAGAATTTCAAAAATTTCTTTATTGTAGTACAGAAATAGTTCAAATGGCAGTCTGCTGTAACCTTTATTCTCTTCTCTTTTGGCACTTGTTTGTTTTTTTCTTTTCCACAACTGTAAAGACTGCATAAGGGCTTTCTGAATTAATTTAGCAGTCTTGCATTTATGCTACATACACTTAAATAGGCCTAAATGCTCTCCAGTCTTTTAAAATTTGTTAGAAATAGCAGATTTATATTCTTCCAGTTGTTCATCTATGCTTAAAAGGAGATGAGAGATGTGTGGAATAACCTAAAAAGTGAAAAGATGGTATTGTACAGAAAGGAAAATCAGGCAACATGACACTGCTATGCCCAGTTTATTAGGTGGACCAGCTGAGATGTAGGCTGTGTCAGGTAAGCTTCTGCATGCATATACACATACAGTTTACAATTAAGAGAGACCTGTGCTAATTGCCACTCAGATGAGTGTGGACAGTGAAGCCTGGTGGAACTGCAACCCTTTGTCCTGCTGGTCAGTGTCAGGCTCTGGGCAGTGGCTGGATGCCAACAGGTATTGGTTCCACCTGAGATGCTCAGCGTCTGTGTAGTTGGACTTAGATGATCTCCAACCTCAACAATCCTGTGGTTCTTGGAACTTCCTTCTAGATGTATTGGGGTCTGCCTAGTTGAAATAAAGGTCAACTCAGTATTATATACATGTAGCTCTGTAAGGGCTACTCAGAAACCTTTTGGTGGTGTAGTTGTTCTTGTATTTGGCTTTGCAGGAATCAGAAACTCTTGATTGAAAATTAGTGACTAGGAGTCATCAGCGAGTAATGCTAGTATGCTAGAGAATACTTCTGATCTTGGACCTTATTTGTCTAATTTGTAGTGCTAGCGCTGAGACACTGTAGTGGCAGGAAAATTAAATCTAGATCTGTTTAACTCCTTAGAAGTCACAGTTCTTTATTTTGTTACTTTAAAAGTGACTTTTGGAAGTTGATGTAAAGGTTTGTAGAGTGATGTTGCACGCACAGATGCTGTGGATAGATCAAGTGCTTATTAATTATACTTTGATTCTCCTATTTGTGTGTGTCTGAATGTCTTGTTCACTTGAATGTCTGTAAACATTTTTATTGAGATTGTTGTAAAATGTAGTTAACTCCTCTTCTTCATGTGTCTTCAAATAATATCAATTTGCTTAACCTGCCTGTTAATGTGACTTTTAGACTCTGATTATTTTAAGTCATCCTTCTCACTTGTTACATTATACACCTAGATTCCAAAGTTTGGCATGTACAAACTTGGCAAATCAACTGAATCTATTAAGCAGTACCGTAAAAAAGTACATTATTTCAGAAGTATACCTCTGTATTTAAGTAGTCTGCTAACTTCCACTTATTTTCGTCTCCTTTTTCTCCACAGAATGTGTATGTAAACATAAGCCGCATCATGTCAGTAGCAAATCGCCTGATCGAGTCTGGCCATTATGCTTCACAGCAAATAAAACAGATTGCTAGTCAGTTGGAGCAGGAATGGAAGGCATTTGCTGCAGCCTTGGATGAACGTAGCACGTTACTGGATATGTCCTCCATCTTCCATCAGAAGGCTGAACAGGTTAGTGAATGGGGAGTGCATCAATGAAAGCTTATGTGCTGGAACGGTTAGTTGTGCTGTTTGCTTTTGATTTGGACAAAAGTACAAGAAAATGATTGAAAAGATTGGCAAGAAAATGAGAACATGTATTTCTGCCAATTTCAGCTGATACTCAAACAAAAACTTGTTCTCCTCAGTTGAGCCCACTGCCCTTCAATTCTCCACAAAGTGTTTTGCCCAAATCAGTGCAATATGGAGCAATCACAATAACTCTATGAATAAAAATGGACAGAAAAGCTTAACTATATAAAGCTTTTAATGTTGATATAATGCCTTTCCTACACCTAGAAATCATAACTTGTTCTGTTGTCCTCACTATTCCACCCCAATCAGTCCTTGAGTGTCAAGATTTAACTCATAAGGAGTTGCTTATAGAAAACTAAGCTGAACTGGCCTGAAAGTTGAGAAGTTAATTAACTGTCTGAATCTAAAATTGTGGTGGGTGATGTTTACTTAGTATTCCATAAGAGATTCCTTCTATATTAAAAAAAAAATTTAGCTTTAGGCCTATACCAATTATTTTAATTAAGTCATTAACTGTGTGTAACTGCCAGAGAAGTATATGTAGGGGAAATAGGAATAAATATCCCCAAGTTAACAGTCTTAATGGTGAAAGCATGTTTTGCCCTCAGGAGAATTCAGTTCTGAAGGAGTTGCTATGTGCGTGCAGTTGAGTCACCCGTTGATATTATACACTGTCTGCTCTGTACATCCCTGGTGTATTTGGAGAGCAGAGGTTCTTGGATGCTTATGGCTGATTGAAACTCTGATGTGCTGTATGTAGATACTTTTCTTTCCATTTGCCTTGCTTAATTATATCCAAGAAAAAGCCTCATGTCTGATGTGACTTTCATTTGGAGTCAATGAAGGAAGCACTTGGGAGTTGAAAACTTCAGAAACAGAGAGGCAGTGCAGTTTATTTTAAGAAGTTTTTTCCCTGATTTCTACTACACAGATATTTAACTTCATAAATATCTAAACAGTAGAAATATGAATGTATTAAGATGAAAATACAGACTGCTTTTTATTATGTTTGTGGTGACATGGGTTTAATGTCCTTAGACTAAGGTAACGTGTATAAACTGATGCCACTATAATAAGTACTTTTAACAGGTTTTACAGAAATGCCACAGGCAAATGGGACAAAGGAATCGTTTTCTGGTAGAAAAGTCACACAGAGCTTGAAGCATTTGATAGACACAGTGTGGTACCTTACCAGTATTGATGTTTTTGTAATGACTTGAGTCATTCAGGTTTACATTCAAGCTCTGTCAGCCATACATGTAGAAGATGAATGAAATGTTACCAGATAAGTATACTCTGACTCAAATGCTGTCCTTTTTCATAAAAAACAAAATTATGCTCATCAGAAATCAGGGGACTACATTTTGTGTGATTGTGTGCTGAACAACTGTAGTAAGGGTTGATGTTACCTTCTTTACCACTAAATCTAAGTGTAAACAACAGGAAAGATAAGAATGAGAGAAAACAGTGCAGCATCTTCTGGGATTAATTTACTTTTAATTGCTCCTTCTGTGGTTTTCATTTTATGATTAACTGTGATGGATTGTCCTAGTTGCTATGTAAGATACCTGGCTATGATACATCAGCTGTTTCATTAAGAGTGGAGAGTGAGTTCAGGGAAAGAGGGTTTGGAATGTGAGGAATGACCCCTTTAGAGACTGGTGATGCTTGACCTACATAGAAAGATGAAAAAGTAAGCAGCCCAAGAAATAACACACCCTTCTTGAATGCATGTGTTCTCTTGCAAGTGATAGGTAACTCTTCCTACCTACTGTCAGACACAGTGAAGACTGCACCCAGCTTTCAGTGCCTGCTGACTGGTGCCAGAGATGTAACTTTGGTCCCACACGGAGCTTCTGTTAGTGTTCAGTGCTTAACATTAGACATTTTTTAAACTGGCCCTTGGTGAAATGAGAATTAATAAGTATCTTAGAGCTAAGTGGTTTATCACCCTTCTGCCCAGCTTTGAAACCATAGCAGAGTACCACAAATGATCTGTGAATTGCTTTTTCCTCAAAAAACCTGCGCGTGCTCCTAGAATTAAGATACGTGTGATGAGAGAAATGGCTTGGTCTCTTAAAACTTTTGAGTCTTGAACTTGACATGAATAGAGGGCAAATTTGCTTTACAGAGATCATGTGCTTGGCTGTACTACGTTTAACTATGAAAACTCCTACAAAAACAGGTTCTTTCCTTTCCTAGCATAACCCGGGTATAAAATTCATGCCCCCTAGCTGTGAAAACGAAATTTGCAGAACTTCTACACTGCATATATGTATGGCAGTTTCTTGTCTGTCAAGATGGCTTAAACTTCATTGATAACTTAAATTGTCTGCAGAAGAGATTTCTATTGCAGTATCCTCAATTTCCCCTGAAAGGCTTGACTTGAGCAGTTATGCTGACATAGCTGTGAGCTCAAAGTGTTAGTCCTAGGAGACCCCCACTTAAGTTGTAAATCCCTTACACGTTTGCTGCTGTAGTAGCTTGCCAAATGGATTTAGTGCTTCTCTGCATGTCAAAGTTAGAGCTTTGGGGACTGAGGTGTGAATTGCTGTACCCTGACACTGCTTTGCCTCTTTGATAACCTCTTTCCAGCAAAAGACAACTACGGGGTTTTTCAGTGAATGGTTCACCAGTAATTCTTTGTGTGCATGTGCACACATGTGCAAAGCAACATGGTTTTCTCTGAAGATTAAAAAAAGGTGGGCTGATAAACCTCGTGATACCATGAGTATCTGCACAGGGTTCTGATGGATGAAAACTGAGGGTCTGAACTTGAATGTTGTAGCATGTTCTACCTCCCTGTGAAGACAAGACCTTAATTGGCTTTCATGCTTCTGAAATGGTAGGTGCAGGGTGAAGTAAACTTTTTCTTAGCTGCACAGTCGAGAAAAAGAATGGGGTAAACTAGAACATCGATATTGCCAACATACAATTAAACCCGCCTGTCTCTGAACAGCTCAAAGAGTTTCAGGCCCCTATAGTCAGACTTGAATATTTTTTTCTATTCTTATATAAAGTTGGTCATTTCAGAGATGAGTACAGTAAGGATTTTTCAGTGTCTGTTGCACAGATGCCTGTCCATTTGTGTATTACCAACATGTGTGTACGTAACTGGTAGAACCCAAAATCCAGCAGAATGTTTTTTCTCTGTTGCAGTACATGAGCAATGTTGACTCATGGTGTAAAGCCTGTGGTGAGGTGGAGCTTCCCTCAGAACTGCAAGACTTAGAAGATGCTATCCATCATCATCAAGGGATATATGAGCATATTACCTTGGCTTACTCTGAGGTGAGCGTCCTGTTTCTTTTCTCAGGTAAAATTGTGTCATGTTAAATTTGGATCATCAATAAGCATAGTGCATTAGTTGGAAACTCAAGTGCCAGTATTCCTTTCAAATTTAGTATACTGGATTTTGCTACTATCGTTCAAAAGTGAGGCATTAAGTCTTCCCCTTAATCTTCTGAAAGACATTTAAAGGACAAGATGGAACCATGTGTGGTACAAACCCATGCAACATACTGAATACATTTTAATTTGCATTCACATATCACTACCTTTTAATAGCAGTCTGAAACCATTGTCTAAACACTCACTTGAAGGGAAGTTAGCTAGCTATTCTCTGGGAAAGTACTCTGTTGGCATGAATTGCTCTAAGTGTGTTTTGTTGGAAATCCATTGCTGAAATTGCCTCACAAAAGAGGCTTAACCATCAAAGGATGTCCCTTGACAAATCAGAAGGTAATACACTTAGTTTCATCAACCTCAAAGACACATAAATGAATCAGCATGCCTAGGTAGTCAGCATTTGTAAGACCAGTGTATCCTGTGCTGCTGCTCTAGTCTTGGATTCAGTGTGCAATGGAATTATGATATTTGTCAGCATTTCTAATAATTGTATTTACAAGTTAAGATAAAGTGCTTATTTTGAACGTGGCCTAGACAGCAATGACTTGTTATCTGTTTTTTGTCTTTGAGTTTACTCTTTGTGAAAAGAGAAAGTTTACTTAGCTGAAGTTAGAAATCAAGTGGGTATTCATTTCACTATTAGCTAACATGTATTTTCTGTATTTCCTGCTTTACTTATCTTTCTTTTGCTAGGTTGTTCTCATCATGGGCTAAAATTGTCATTGCTGTTAAATTGTACCGTTGTTAGTCTGGACTAAGTACAATAGTTTCTGTACTCATAAAATTATGATTTTGGTTAAATCTTCCTAAAAATGATCAGGGGACACAAGATAGCTTAGGCCACAGCTTTAACCTTTCCTTAAAAAGAGGTCATTTGGGTGTGAATTAATGGTCATGATTTATCCATTACATTAAAGATAAAGCTACTTTCTGATGAACCAGCTTTATTATAGGAAGCTGAATTCTATGTCTGGTCACATTTCATTTAGCAGTAAAGGAAGATAAGATTAGTGCTGATGATCAGTCCCATTGTTAGTGTATCAAAACTGGGGTTTTTTTGAATACTTGCCATTATAGGGCCTGCGTAAACTTTATTATCATGGGTCAGATGTCCAGAGTTCACATGAGTTCTTGTTCTTCTGTGTAAAATTCACAGTGATATTCCTCTTCTTGATTTACACCATCTTGCTATGTCAGCTGATCTAATGACATACTGAAGCATACTTTTGGTCATAACACTTGTAATATTATCATGCATAACTGTTGTAACTCATTCATGGGAATATGTTTTGTAGTAAGGTTTCTTTTCTTCATTATAACCTTTCTTCATTGGGAGGGTTCCTTTCTAAAACAAGGGATAGAGACATAGCACATTTGTAATAGATGCACGTGAGGAGAGGCAATCAGAAGTTCATGCTCCATGAGAGTGCAGCAAGTAATAGGAAGGCTAGATCTCTCTAGAATAATGATTATAAAGTACTGAGATTAAAATAGGGGCATTTTTTCTATTTAGTTTTGTTTGTTACGGGTTGATTTTGTATACTTTGGAGTTTTTTCATCAGGGATGTGACTGGATGAGCCTGCTGTTAAGTGTACATAACTGCTGTGGATTAGCATGTTAAATGCTGTTTGCTTACTGGTGATGCATAATGAAAATAAATTAGACAGGTAGATTATAGGATTACTATGGCAAATACCTTGAAAATTTATTTAGGATTTAAAAGACGTAGCTTTTGACTTTGGGTTAGCTAGAAATTTTAATAAAAAAATTTTAACAAAAGAAAAAGGCATTAAGTGCCTTTCTTCTGAGTTCCAGTCATTCCTTTTTGCCATCTGGTAAAACAATACCTTTGTCTTTAGCAACCAGAATCGGTGCAGAAACAATAATTTTATGTTTATGTACAAGTCATGTTCCTCCTGGGCAGAAGGTTTTATTTCGTGTTTTTTAAATGCACATTCCTTTTTAAAGATTGATGGCAGTGTCTTTCTGTGTCAAGATATTACAGCACTATTGCTTATCATTATTAGATGTATGACTTCATTTCTATTACAGTATGAAGCTCCTTTCATTTTGTGATGAATGAACAGTGGGGGAAGAGAGAGAGGAACAGTATGGAAATTACAACACTTTGTCATTCATTTTAAATTACAGTGTCTTGACAACATGACTTGGTTGCAAAGTAGAAGACAGTAATTTTAAGAAAGTAAAAGCTTTTAAGACCAGACAGTCTGATTTTACTGAGAATAATTACTGTATATTACTAGTAAAATAACTTACTAGCTTACAGGCTTAGATAACTGGTGTGCCTGAAACTCCAGTAGCTGTACCTTAAATGAAGTTACATGTATAAATAAGGTTATACATCTCACTGAAATCTTAAGGTAGTCATGCAGTGGGAAAGAAGAAAATTTTATTAGCTCCAAAGGAAAAACTGTGCATGGTCATTTGTTTGTAAAGCTAATAATCTAAGCAGGTCAAGGGGCCATCACAATTATTTTTTTTTTCCAACTACATTTCATGGACTCTGGATAGATAATTGAAGTCCATTATCTTGAACTATTTGAAAGACTTACTAGAGAATTCTTTTGAATAGAGAAATAAAAAAAATAATCATTATAACTACTACTATGGACTGTTCAGTTTTTTATCCTGACTTGACTATTCAGGAGCTACTTTCACAAGTGAGCTTCACTCTCTGTGTTGATACTTACTACTAAAATGAAAAAGCTTACATTGGAACTGACAAAAAAATAAACACCCTTGTACTCTAATTATTGGAACAGAATTTTCATTTGGATCTGTTTGCCTATTGAATGGCAAATTTAAAATGTGCCTAGATTCAGTAAAAAATTGTTAAAAGTAGCCACTGGGGAAAGGCCTTGTCAAACTTGCTGTTTCTGACATGATGTTGATTTGATTAATTCAGAGTGTTGTTTACACACCAGTCTTGTGGTTTCAGATGATTTTTTCCTGACTGCTAGATGAGCTATTTGAAAAGTTCTTTACACCTTGCTGAATGATACTGAATTGTAACAGTCCTCTGAGCTTCATGCTAGAAGTGACAGAACAGTTAAGCACCAATGAAAAGTGCTTTCAACACTAAATGGTAATAGTGACCAGATAAGATAGGATTATTGCTTTTTAATTAGCATGTGAGGTAATTCTGAATATTTCTGCTGTGGTTTAAATCAGAGAAGATTAGAAATGACTGATGTTTCTTGTCAGTATCGGTAGTTAAACACAGTTTGGAAAAGAGTATCTTTCTGTGCTGAATAGAAAGGTTTTAAGTGATTTAATCAGATTTAATTTTGTCGTAACAACAGTTGGCCCTTGGCTTACCAGTAAGACTGGTAATTTAGAAGTTGTAAATTGTGTCATATAGAATCATGTCCTAAACTTAATATCTGTTGCTTTAAATGTATTCATCAAATTAATATTAACCTATAGTAGTAACCTCCCTGTTCACCTTTACAGCAAAAGAAAAGAGAGATGCTTCTGGAAGGATAATTCTGAACAAATGCTAAATTTTAGGTATCTTGTTGACTAGAGAGTGTTGAAGAATATTCTAAATTAGACTTGACTTGTTGAAAAAGATACAACAAAAAAACCCAAAGCAAACAAAAAATCCCCAGCACTTTAGAAGAAAAGCATTCTTAAGGTAATGAAAGAATGGAAAGACAGGCTGTTATTTAGAAAAGTGCTGTTTCCTAAAATTATCTTGCCTAGAAGGAGAATGTAATTTTTTTCTTTTTCCTGTAACAGCTGCATGTATCTAATCATGCAATTAAAAAAAAAAAAACCAAACCAAAAAACAAAACAAAACTTCATCACTGCTCCTCAAGTTCTTAGAGACATCTACACTGGGGAGAAGGACGTGGGGGAACAAAATAGTAGCCTAATGAGCTTTTGGCAAGACAAGTAATTATTCATCCTTTCTGGTGGTCAGGTGAGCCAAGATGGGAAGTCACTCCTTGACAAACTTCAGAGACCGTTGACTCCTGGGAGTTCTGATTCTCTCACCGCTTCTGCCAACTACTCCAAAGCAGTTCATCATGTTCTGGATGTCATCCATGAAGTGCTGCACCACCAGCGTCAACTGGAAAATATCTGGCAGCATCGAAAGGTCCGTTTGCACCAGCGGCTTCAGCTGTGCGTTTTTCAGCAGGATGTTCAACAGGTAGGTTTTATTGTATGTTTGTCTAAATGCCTTTGTATTCTGCCAGCCTGTGATTTCAAGCTGATTGCATTGACAGGTGGGTTTCGACTGCTAAACCCCATGTTCTTTCATTCAACAATTGAATAGTTGCAGGGGATTGACTGACTGATACCAAGTTCTGCGTATTATCAGGATATTGGCTGGCACAGATAGTAATTGTATTTGTAAGTTAGCTCTACTTCACTTTATTCTGGTTTTAATTTATTTAAAGTCAGATATGAAGAAAAAGACTTCTAGTATAGACAGATATTCTGAGATTATGCTGGAAGTTGATATTCACATCCTAGGTAAAATTTTGGACTTGAAGTGTCAAAAAGACTTGTAGGAGTAACATGCAAAAAGTTAACAGTACTATTCTATAAAATTTTTAGTTTCAAATGCTTGGTAATAGTTAACTGACTTCATCATGTTTCTTTAAAACCCAAGAGTAGTATACTAAGGAGTTATAAAAATTATGGATGAGTTAACTTTCTGATAATAGCACTGTTCTTGAATTAATGGTTATTAGCTGCCATATTTTTATTATTATGACAATATCCATAAAAGTTAGTAGTTACATACAGGCATTAGTATCTCTGGCATTGTTTTACCTTAAAAAAGGCAAAGCTATACAGAATTCCTTGATTGATGGATTTTTAATAAACATAAAATGTTGGCATTGGGCTGCAATTGACAGAGATATTAGTAATTTATCCTTTAATAGTTCATCTTCATAAAAAAAGTAAAGATGGCCAGTATTTGCTGGTCATGTTCTTTCAGTTCAGTGTAAAAGTGTTCACAAATCAGGAACTTCCAAATGGGATTTTTAGATAGCCAGTCATACATTCTGGTTAAACTAATGTTTTTTCTTCCAAATTAGTTGTACTTTAAGCCAAATTTCCTGTACTTACCTGTTTCAAGAAGATACTGGATGTGAACAGTTGGGAGTGAAGTAACTTTTTTTTTCATCGTTCATCAGTAGTTGAAAAAGATAATTTAGGCAGATAAAGGTGAGAGGGAGCAATCTTTTTAGCTCAACTTTCTTCTTCATGTGGTGACTCTTCATGTAATTAAACAACGTAAATACTTAAGCAGTAAATTAAATACAGTTTTTAAAACTTTATTAATTTTTTATCTAAAAAGAGACATATATTGAAAGGCAGACTTAGTTATCCAAATTCTCAACACTCAGATATGACAAAGAGTGCAGAAAGGCATGAAAAACATTGACTGACAAAAGAAATAGAAAAAACCAGAATCAATGTTATGAATTGTCAGGAAGGGCTTGGAGAATCAACTGAAAACTCCATTATGCCATTGTATAACTTCAAGATTACAACATAAGTAGTAACTAGTCAGGAGGGTCCGGTGCTAGTATTTGCATGAGTTGTCAGTGAAGGGCCAACTCAGTATTCTGTGATTCTGTGATGAGGCACAGTCCACAAATGAATCACCTCTTGAAAGGCTTCAGAAAATGAAATTAATGTAGTAGTTTGCTTCTCATAGGGAAAAATGTAGGTTCTCTCAGTAGTCTAGTGCAAACAAGTGTGGTTTCGATGGTGGAACTTTCTCCTGTCTTGAATTTGGTTCAAGTAGGACCTACTTAGCCAATCTAGGCCAAGTGGTCTCCTGAGGTAATTTTCCAGGTGCATAATTCAAGTTTCAGGCCCATAGGCCAGGCTGCAGGCAGTTTGTTCCCTGGGGGAAGGTGTTCATTAAATGCTGCCGAGAGTCTTGTTGTGTTGTTCCTAGTCTTTGCCTTTATTACCTTGGGAGTAATAAAATGCTTGCAGCAAGGAGCAGAAAATGAAAATTTCCTAAGTCATGGTTCTCAGTGTGGAGGAGTTAGCTCTCAGACTGCTTTGTTCTTTGAAGCTGGCAAATAATTCTTGGTTAGACTCAAGTTACTGTATAGTTACCACCAAGTTCTTCAGCAAGAAACTGGGTTTTCCTTCTCAGTATGAGACTCATCAGCCTTTAGAACTGATGCATTTAAGATGAAGTAGCCATGGATTTGAAAACAACAAAGTAGACAGCTTAACCTATTTCTGTAACTTGCAGTATCAAGAATGTGTTATGCAAATCATGCTTGTGGATTGTAAGCATACCAGACATTTTCAGTATGAAGCGGTTGGCTCAAGAAGGTTGATCCCTCTCAATTTATTATTCAGTACGTGCCTTACCTGCTGGTTGAAGAAATTTCTTTCTCCCTGTTTATGCCTGTGTTTGCTTTACATGCTTTGCAAGGCAGATATTACATTAAGATAGCAAGATATCCTCTTGATAATTTGAAGTTTTGGTCCTTTGTGCTAATGCACATCTTTATCAACCACGTGAAATTTCAAACGAGATGTGAACAAAGATGCAGCCCTTGCTTGCCATATTCCTAAGCCCTTTGTTTAATATCCAGTAGTTATCACTGTCAGAGGCTGGGTTGTCCTTTGGTTTATCCCCGTAATGGCTGTTAACTTCTAAAGTGTTGCATGGCTTCTTGTTGTGTTGCTTTAACTTGATAGATATTGGTGTATTTTGGGCACTGCCTTATGAATCACAATGTGAATTTTGCTTAATGTTCCCTTTCATAATACGGCTTTTCATACTTGGATTTCAGTGCAGGTCAGTCTGTAAGACAATGACGATTCAACATTCATACCGAATAAATCCAATAGCCACAGCAGATGTCTTAAAGATAACAGGCAAGCAAATAAGGGTATTTTTACAGAATAGCCTTTCTTTGACAGATTGCAGCTCCCTCAGCTTTCAAAATTCACCAGGAGAAAAAAGTGATCTTGATTAACAAGGATTCTTATTTTCTTGCAAAACAAAAGCAAAACAACTTATCAGATCATCTTAATTTATCTAAAAAACATTAGCTTTTCAATTGAATAGTCATTAACACCACATGTACATGAAATTACTCTGGTTTGAGGTGTTAGTTAGATTTATATCCAAGACAATTCTGGAATAGTTAATGTAGTGCTCCAAAGCAATTTTCTAAAAGACTTTAGTTTTTATTCACTTATTCTCTCAGGCTTCCTGGCCTTTGTTCAAACCTTAAAAAGTTCAATTAATACTGATTTAGAAACTAACATAAAAATCTTTTTACATTATTGTCAGTAAAGTTAAATGTGGTAGGGATTTTTTTCATGACAAAATAAACTGTGTGGCTCTCTTTCACTCTTTATAGTTAAACTGCACGTAGTGCCAAGCAACCAAGTACATTGTAAGTGAATCTATAACCATCCTGTAGTGTGAGGCTGTGATTTCCTCCTCCTCCCTCTGCTGGTGTTATTTTCTGCTGGATTAATGAAATAAATCAGTTCATGGAAGTGTGAAGTGAGTGACAGAGCTGAGTTGTAAGAGAGAATTTGCTGTGTTGAGCTGGTAGTTCACTCTACGTTACTTCAACCTTAGGAAGCTCATTGGTTTTTTTCCTTCTGCCTTGCATATTCTTTTATACTGGGAAACTGTTTCTAGTGGAGCTTTCCAAATCAACAAGAGCATTGTGGTGCTCTCTGTGTACACCATCTGTTAATCTCTTGCAGCAAGTAGTAAGGAAAGTAGCACAGAATATAATAAAAATAGTAGATAAGATGTGAGTTACAGCAAATCTGAAATTTGAAATGTGAAAACCTATGACTGTCTTAGACTGAATGGAATTCTGAGTTTGACCCTTGGTAACAAAAACATACATGGAGATGTAGTTCCTGATTAGTTTGTATCTTAACACCAAAAAAGAGGGTATTTATTTTAATTTTTTTAAAAAGCCTGGACACTGGCCTTTTAATATAAACCATGCCAGTAAAAGTGTAATTTTATGTTTAAGAGTTAACAAGCTTACCAAGTGGAAAATATACCCAGCCTTTCACCTAAGGAAAGAATCTGGCTCTGATTCTGATATGGGGCAGTAAAGCAGACTTGGCGCAGCAATATGGACTTTTGTGCTTCTAGGCGGTACTTGCTCAGCATCAACATGATTTCACTGTGTGATTCCCATGTGGCTTTTGAAGGCGGTTCCAGTGTAAAATGGTTCTTTTTGGGAGAGAGGATTTCCACATTTTAACTATCCGAAGATTAGAAATGCAGAGGTTTCCATCTTCTCTCTCTGAATGTTACGTCAGCAGTAAGTAAGTGGTGGAGATCAGAAAAATGAGTGTGTACAAGTACGTAAAGGAGTGGGAGGTAAGGGCTGGATAATAATGTGGGAAAGACTGGTGAAAAGGAGTGTGCTGAATCTGCAAAAGATTAGATTTATTTCTACAAGTAACATATATAAAACACGTATCTTACAGCCATGAGCAATGATTTTGTCAAAATTAAGCTGTCTTTTCAGAGTAGTTTTCTTCTATCATATATTCAGTTTGGTGCTAGAAAAATAGGCATTTTTCTAGATCCTGTATTGGGCCAAAGGATGGTTCCGCTGAGACTGTAGTTGGAGCTTAATTGCATCATTAAAGCAACTTGCTGCAGCGGAGGATACTATTTACTCTTTCACGGAAAAGTCTTGAGCCTCTTGAACTCTGTTGTGTTACTTAGTACCAGACTGAATTCCATTTGCTTTTAGTATTAGTAGAAGAGTCCTTAGTGGGGTAGGTATGATGGTTTTTTGTAACTCTTACTTCTCCCAGGAAGAGGAGGAAAATGAATAAGTTAAGGTTATGGCTAAATGGCTAATATCAGTGCCAATTAGTGGTATTGTCCTTTGGTTGAAGTGGTATGCAAAGCTCTCACTGACTGGCACGAGCATCCCTTGACTCTGCCTTTACATGCTGTAAAATTCCCAAATAAGGAGTGCTGCTTCAGTTTTGTGAAGAATCAAGGTAGGAAGGCTGAGCATTGATAAGACTTGTATTTATACTGATTTCACTTAGAGGCAGCAGTGTTTCTCCAGTTGAGTGGTTTATGTCATGATATGTGTACTGTATTTCTATGACAATTTCTTCCCTTGAGAAGTTATGGAGCATTATTTGGAGGAAGAATCATTTTCCCTGTGCTGTTTCCTGCTTTTCATCCCATGCTTTCTGGGACTGATTTTGCTGTTGATTTCATTTGTTACCTTTTAACTGTTAGTAGTCTCCAGAGTCCAATCTAATGCTTTCATCCAAACATATCTCTTTTTAGCTCTTTTTGTAATGAGAAAAGCAGAGTAGTCTCCTGAAACTAGTCAAAAGTATTGGTAATATAAACTTTGAAGGTAACTGAGGCCATGTTTGGCTCCTTACTGTCTCTGATCAATACTTTCCCTTGAAAGAAGCAAATGAAAACTTGCGTTGACCTAAAACACAATAATATTCTTTTGGCAAGACTTACTAGGAAAACAAATACTGCATAAGTTAAGTATGGAGATTTAATGAAGTGTTGGTGATTTGAAGTGGCTGTAATTTGTGGTATTAGAGGATTGTTTGTTGTTCTGAAGATGTCCAGTAGAAGTGAGTTTGCAAACCAAAAATGGTCAAGATAAATGAGAAAATCATGTTTTCATTTTTCTGCTAAAGAAAGCATAGATATTTTTATGGAAATAGTGTGTGGGATTACATGTGTATTGAATGTAGTCATGAGTGATGTTGCAGAAGTGGTTCTCAAATCTGTTTCGAAGCAGAAAGAAATAAAAGTCATTCTCTTTAGTTACACTACATGTCAGACGATTTCTGTAAAGAAAAGGGGGGAAAACCTCACCCAACTTCAGAAATCAGAGTAAAGGATGCTAAGTAGATAAGAAAAGGGAAAGCACAGTCTTTTGAAAGGATATTCAAAACAAAATAAAATACTCCTGTTTTAAAGGAAAAAGAAGCACTGAACATGAAAGTTCCACTCCACTGCATAACTACTGTGTGAAAATGGTTAGCTGACTTAAGAAAATTGCTTATATGCAGTTGTCTATAATTCTGTATATCATTCTTGGACCTCTGAGTATCTTCCAAAAAGTTAAATACCATATGCATGCGAACTAATGAATTAAGGTGTGACTAGGATGTATTATTTTGGAGGACTATCAGATGTTTTTGTTCATTCACTCATAGAAATTCAGTATGTGTGCAGGAATCATTTCTGTTAACTGGCAGGAGCTAATTACTTATACAGTTTTTACTATTTATAAAGCTGTCAGCCCAGGCATTGTAGTAGAAGCATTAATGTCCTTAAAATGTCTTCTGTTTGTTAGTTTTTCAACTATAAAATTTGCAATAGACAATTATATGTGATGTTTTGAGGGGATACTTCTGAATTGGGGCAGATTCCTCCATATGCTTTGAATACAAACATTGTCATTTATCTCACAATGATTTCAACTCATTTTTCTTGTGTTAATTAAAAATTGTACGATTGAATCTTTCTTCTTGACTTAATAATATGTAGAAGCAAGTTCTCATCTAAAATAAAATTCCACTGTTATTCGCTAGCAGTGTGCAAACTCCATTAGTGTTATATTACAGAAAAATGTCAGCTGAAAGCGTAAACAGATTAGAGAGACCCTCACAAGGGGTCTCACCATTTGGATCCGATTACTGTCAAATTGATGAATGTGGAGAATTGAGGTTGTCCTTGGTAGGCTTCAAAATAAACACATAATCTTGAATCATACTATTTTGCTAGTTTGAGCTTAGTTACTGCCTTGAGAAAAGTTAAATAAGATGTAGTTAATGTCCTTCAATGGCAACACTGTTTTAATCCAACAGTACAGTTCCTTATAAGCAGTCCTGTTACAGCTTTTATAGTTTCTTGAATAGCCATCCTTTTGTTGTAACATTCAGTACGTCTGCTCAGAGTTTCTGTGTGTCTCTTTTCTATATCACAGGTGTTGGATTGGATTGAAAACCATGGAGAAGCTTTTCTTAGCAAACATACTGGAGTGGGAAAATCCCTGCATCGGGCCAGAGCTTTGCAGAAACGCCATGAAGACTTTGAAGAGGTTGCGCAGGTAAAAGCAGTTGCATGAAGGACTATACACTTGCCATGGAAATAAATGAAAAATTCCTGTTTTTGCACTGAAGACCAGTTCCAGGAATAGACTATGTTCTTTCTATTGCAAGTTTTTATTTCATTTCTCTTTTGTGTTCCAGCTTTGATAAGAAAAAGACAAACTTCCAGTCCTACAGAGTGGGAGTCTTAAAGCACAACAGGGCTGCTCGGCTATTATTTATTATTACTGTTATTTTGAAAAGCATGATTTCAAATATTGATTCACAGAAGAATGAAAGCTCTCCTTTAAAATTAACTTAGTTCCATGGAATTCTAGGATTTAAACTTTCATGCAGCCTGTAAGAGAGGTCAGAGGTCAATTGAAAGTCCTGCTTTCTGACTTTAAGCTTGGATTGCTCCCAGATCCTTACCACAGTCTCATGTGGAGGAAGAGGAGAGATTCCTAAGAAACCAGGTGAGCCAGCAAACTGGCCAGTCTGGCTTAAAGTTTATTCTTTAAATACAATTAAGATTGTACATGCCCTCCTGTTCTGAATCACTGATACCAATACTTTTTCTATAGAAAGATTCTATGGGAAATTAAGTGGAACTGATGATAGAACTTCAAACAGACTTTTCTGTGAGAGAAAAAAGTCAAAAGACATACCGATACAGAGGGATACAGAGAGATTAACAAGAAGTCAGTGTACGTATCAGCCTCTAAAAGGGGATGTGAGGTAGATAAAACCCTGTGAAGGAACCTGAAAGCTAGAATCCTCCCCATTAGTAACATGCACTATCTGTCCAGTCTTACTGATTGGTAAGAGTAAACATCTCTAAGATTAATCAAGAAAAATCTCCTTAATGTAGGGAGTAACATAGTGACCCTTCAGTCAAAACAGAAGGCAACGTTATTAGAAAATTCTGAAGTGACATGCAGGAGCTCAGCTATGGTGGACGCATCAGAAGTTTGTTTACAGTTTGAGTGTTTAGCGGAGGATGAGGCTTTTGATAAAATTTTGTTGTAAATACAGTCTTAGAGCACTCCAGTGACTGACGACTTGAAATAGCATCAGAAAGCTTCCTCAATATTGATTTCCTGTAAAATTTTCAACAATAATAGGTGTTGTTATTTTTGAGTATGTATATGCTGGATCTTCCATGTGCATGTCTCATACTTCATTTTTAGTATAAACTGTAATATTTTTCATGTGGAAATACTTACTTTTCTGGGTCAGACAAGCAAGAATCTATTTCTGTAAGATATTTAAGAAAACCTGAATGATCTCATACTTAATACTGTGTTATTTGAGCAAAGAAGAAATGTTTGAGTAACCAAAGGGAATAGAGTGTGTAGAACTGTTAGTAGGATGTTTAAAAAAGCGTCTTTATACTTAAAAGTAGAAAATTGTAAAGCAAATTCTTAGCAGAAAACTTCATGAAACTGAATGTTACTAGAGTTCAAAATTATCTCTTTAGGGGATGGGTGGAAGGCCTATTTTTGGAGATACTGAAAACTTGTATTTGGACAAAGAACTTAAATATACTACAGGGGACTATATTGCATTGACAGAAGGATGGACAAAATGATCTAATAAGTATTTTTTCATCTCTAACTCTTGAATGCGTAGTGAGTTACTGCCAAGAGAGGCACACCCTCTGAGTTGTTCCTCTTACTTTCTCTCAAACTGGTTATAAGCAGGCCCCAAAAGGCATTTCTGTTGTTGTTGTTATAAGGAAGATTGTGTTCAAGTATAAAACAGCAATCTGCAGTCCTGGTTAAAGTATCAGCTGACTTACTCTCTGCTTGTATGTCTGTTCGGTCCAGGTCTTTGCTGTGCTTTGGATTTTGTTTTTTTGTTTAGTTGTTGTTGTGATTTGGTTTTGTTATGTTTTTTAATAGAACCTTGGGCATAATCAGAGAATTTCAGTCAGTTCTAGTCAGGAGTTGAGAGAAGGTAGTGTCAAGTGAAGTGTCAGTGGTATGGCAAGGAAATGCAGGGAGCCAACAGTAATGTTGAAATGTTCCTGATCAAAAGCTAACTCCTGATTTTGAGGGGAGTGAAAATTATTATTTCTTTTCTTCCTTGTTTCTGCTTCCTCCCTCATTCTTTTTTTAATGTGAATGAGGTGCCATTTCCTCAACAGCATTCAAAGAAAGAGTTGTTAAAATGAGCTGTGTGTTGAATAGAAAAGATGTTGCAGAGTCAATAGGCTGTGGTCTCACAAATTACTCCCTTTAAAATTCATGTGAAATGACAGTTTATTTCTGCTTATTTGACACGTTTTGTTACTACTTCAGAAAATAGATAGTCAAAACTCAGCTAATAATCCTCCCTAAATTCTGATGACAATTCATGCTACACATACACACTTTGACTTGCACCCACATTTGTAAAATTGTGTTGCTCTTTTCATGCAAAGCCTGTCCGGTTCAATTTCTGCTTCCTGTTTTTTCCTTTGTTTTCCCCCCTCTCCCCGTGATCATCTTTGTGTCCATGAGACCATTTAGTCAAAGTGTCAAGACTCCATTTTTACAGAATTGATTCACTTATGGGCCTGTATTTTCAACTTAGAAACACTGGCTACAGGTCAATATTGTAGGTGTACTTCCCCGTGCATTTCCATATGAAATTCTAAGTCAGTATGTCATGTTTCAGCTGTAATCTGTGTCTGTTTTCTGAGAGTAGTCTGTGCTCAAAAAACATGAAAGATATATGGCAAGAATTAACTAATGGGATCTTTTTCCATGGGTGAGTTCTTTTCTCCATGTGCAGACTGCATGTAAATAAAGAAAGAACTCTAGTCTTCGTGGTGCAAGAGATGCAGAAGAAAGATTCTTCCAAACCTTACTTGAATACATATTTCATTTCCCTACCACTGCCAGTTTCGCTCTTCTTTAAGATTATAAAAATAAGATTATGTATTTGAAATGGTTCTGAATTTTACTAATGAATGGTTGCAATACATCAAATTAAAAGTCCATGTCTTACAGTATCTTGTGGCTATCACCAGATGCAAAAAGAAAAGGGACTGTATGCTTAAAAGTTACCTTTACCCTCCCAGTTACCTGGGCCTGTTTGATGTTAGAACTAAGGGTACATCAGAATCAGTGTTTAATAGTCACTGATGGACTTTGCTTTCCTTAATTAGGCTTGCTACTTTTTGAACCCATTTATCGTCCTGGAATATATGCCAGATTCTGTGGCAATGACTTAGGCAGTTTAATTGCTCCTTAGATGAAAAGTACTTTGTTTTTTCATTTTAAGTGTGTTGTCTGATGTTTAAATGTGATAATGTCCACTGTATTTGATGAGTAATCCATCTTAATTTTTTCTGTCTTTAATAATTTGTATACCTCTGTTGATATCCCTCCATCCATGTGTCTTCCCTTTCCAAGGTGCAATAAACTCCAGTTTCTATCAAGTCCATACTTCCACTCACTTTGGTTGCTGTATTTATGGTCGGTAGTACTTATTTCTGCACTAAAATTTAACCTTTGGATTTTCTATGATGTGTCACTTACATGCTTTCTAAAAATCTGGGTTTTGTGCAGAATATGTAGAAAAGGTTTCTCTACAGGAGGACTAGAAATGGAATATGTTGTTGTGGAAGGTGGTAAATTTCATTATAGAGAGTTTTTCAACATTTTGGAGAAAAATGCCTATTAAAGACTCACACCTTGGAGCACAGAGGAATGGACTACAGGTCATCTTGAAGCTCTTGCAGGGCTGCTTCTTCTCCCCTGGGATCTGGGGAGAGTGTGCTAGTGGAGATATTCTGAGGAGGTTTTTCATGGTGAAGTCTCCTTTGTCAGTTTAGGAAACTGGCATAAGCATCATCATGGCAGAACTCCTGCCCTTTCTGCCTGACTTTGTCTTCTAACCAGTGACTGTCTCTTGGGACCTGCATTTTCAGAACCTTCACATTACTGCCTTTTTTTTTTTTTCCCCTCCAAGCACTGTTTAGAAGTAAGCAGAGAGCTGGGAAAGGCAGTAGTTAGTACTGAATGCCAATTTGCAGTGATTTCTATTCCAAAGGGCAGTTAATATTTATATTATATTTCAGCTCTCCTTGGAAGTGAAATTTGTGTGATAAGACGTGTTTGCTGCTAGGTTTGCGAATCACAACCCCTTTTGAAGAACAATCCAGGTTGTGATCTTTTCTAAATACAAGCAATTCACCATCCCATTTCCAGAAAGAGAAGTCAGATGTGCCTGGGCCTGTGTAATGCGGAAGATACTTCTGGAATTCGTAAACAATGCTTCACATGTGAGATAAAGTTTTCTATAAAATGGGAAACTTCTGTTTCAGCCATCTGCAGCTGGGTGTGGTGCTCTGGACTGATGAAGTAGTTGTTGTTTGAGGAGTGCCTTAAGGCTCTTCGGCCTTGCCCCTTGAACATGTGTGAGCTGCAGCCATGGAAGTCAAAACACCAAAGCACAGATCAGAGTGTGTTCTGGGCCAGCATGGCCTGAGACAGTGGTCTGGAGCATTGAGAAGTGCACTCCACACTGAATAGGGTAAGCTTCTGTTTGTATCCGCAGGCTTTCCCAGGGAAACCAGGGAGGAGTTCTCTACTTCTCCATGCAGTTAAAAAGCTGAAAGTTAAGAAAGGGCTAAGAGGTACATAGTCAAAGTCAAGAAACGGCATGGATTCAATTCCTTACATAAATAGCTCATAATAACTGAAGAGGGAACTCCCCTCCAAATATATGAAAGCTGCGTTAAGTCATGTAATCTGTCCTGGGCTTGTCTGGTAATTTGTTTGAGAGCTCTTGTTTCCTGCCCTTTAGTTCAGTTTTAGGGCCAGACTTGGATGTAACTTTTGTGGATATTATAATGTTAATTAGAGGTGTGATACTATATTTATGGCAAAGTAAAGCACATTTACATACACTTAATTTATCTTGGCAAGCAGTGTTTTTACCTGGTGTAATTGAGGTTGAGAGAACATAGCAGAAGTGAAAAGAAAAAGGTGTAGTTTATATTGTCAAGAATGCTTTCTTCTCTTTTTAGTCTGTGGTGCAAACCTATCAGAAGACATGATGTGGTTGACATAAGCAAAGCTTCTTTAGTATAGACTTGTCTTCAATCTGTTTTTTCCAAAGGTTGACATCCTTCTAAGCTTTCTTGATGAGTATTTTGAGAACCATTCTAAAATATGAAACCCAAGGTTAGGCTCATAAAGAGCAACCAAATTATAACAAATGCCTGGATTCTGTCCTGTTTTGAATTAATGAGAAAAATATAGAGGCAGACTGCAAATTCTAAGTTTTAAGAGTTGTTAAACATCTGTCTCTTCTCTGGACCATAGCACTATGAGCACATCAGATACCCGACTTATTCAGTTCTTTTTCTGCTTAGACCCAAGTGTCTTACAGGACTGCTGATCTGCATTTGTTAATCCTGTGATGTATGGGGACGATATTCCACTTGGACACTCAGGCATAGCTGACTTCTAAATCTTCCTATGCTGCTGCTGTTTCACGAATGATCCGCTTGACACGTGAATTTTGGAGCGAAGTGTTCACCTTCTGTGCCTGGTCATTTGCTACCTTCCTGTAGGATGTGTGGACTGGATGTAAAGCATCTCACCCAGCAGTTAGAACTTCTTTAACTCTAGTAATACATATTTGAAAAGTCTTCTGTCCCTGACTGTAGTGATTTTTCCACTATAGAAGTAGGCCAGTTTGCAAGTAGTTATGCATTTAGGCTGATCTTTATTCTAGATGTGAATATAAAGTACTAGTTCCAGCTTCTGGATCGTGGAGACATTTGAATAGACATAAGTAAGGAGCTAAGGAATTGATTTTTTCACAGTTAAGTGAAAAAATACGTAGAAATATAACAGTAAGATTATATTCTACATTCTTTAAGAAAAGAAGAAAGAAAAATACATTTCAAGGGCCTTTTTGTCATTTAATTTTCATTGCTGGAGCGGCTTTAAAACATAATGACCCTTTTATTTCATTTAACCCTGTGAAACTAACTTATTTCTCTGCAGAACACATATACCAACGCAGATAAGCTCCTAGAAGCAGCAGAACAGCTTGCTCAGACTGGGGAGTGTGACCCAGAGGAAATCTATCAAGCTGCCCATCAGCTCGAAGACCGGATACAGGATTTTGTTAGACGTGTGGAGCAGCGCAAGATCCTGCTGGACATGTCTGTGTCCTTTCATACTCATGTTAAAGAGGTAAAACTTCCACTAAGTTGTGGTGATAACTTCAAGCCTTAAAACTGGTATTATCCAATGGTGCTTTCATTGTTAGAACCTTGCCTTAGGACATAATGAAAACCCATATTTGTATGATGAATTTTGGTTTGTAATCCACTGTGAATTGTGTGCTGGGGTGGGGTGGTTGTTCTGTTTAAGGATTTTTCTATTTATTTATTTATTTGGGTTTTTTAAAATTTATTTACTAATTTATTTATCACTTTCAGAAGCAGCTTCCGCCTCCTTTGTTGTGCAAGTGCCCATGCCTGTTCAGTCACAGGGAAGGGGGGAGGGTCAGTTCAGGGGGCTGGTACAGCTAAAAGACAGCATTGCGAGGTGGGGAGGTACCATGCACTTGTGGTTTTTTATATCCAACCAGCTCGCTCCTTGTCTGAGTTACCATGGTTAGACTGACACGGTTCAGGAGACAGAAATGTATGGCAGAAGCACAAGGCCACTTAAGGCAACCCTGTTGCCCAGAGGGACTTTGTTTCTTTCTGTGTTTCGCTCATTGCATTTTTATCTTGTGTAGTGACAGTTCTTTGCAACCTACAGAGCTGATCTGATAATGACAGTGGTTTGCCTCTGTCTGCAGTTTTTAGTCTTCTTCAAAGGTTGAACTGATACACAAGGAAAAAGAAAATTCAGCTAAACAATTTTAAGCAAGTTCATTTTTTTGCTCCAATTCAGAACACAGATCGTATGAGTTTATACGCTCATGGGAGAGGGTGGAACAGGCTACAACAAAAATAAGGACTTAAGGCATTTTGGTTAAACATAATGGCAAATTTTGACACCTTTTGGTTACTTGCTTTCTGTTTAGAGCTTGTCGTAAATCTTCTCACTGTTCAAACTCGGTGCAAATATGAAAAGCTTCTGGATCACAGCATGTCCTAGTATGTCTTCCTTCTCTTCACCATACGTTGAGAAATGGTCTGTTCAGTGGTGTAGTATTCAAAGGAACTTCTTCAGCAAAACCTTGTAGAGGATAAGAGTGGGAGTTTTTTGTATGTGAAACATCTGCTTTACACTTGAAAAAGCTCAAGGCAGTTGGTCTTTGAAGGAGGTCAGGATTGAATTACTTTTTAGCTCTAGACGTGAGTACATAGCTCCCCCATCAGTTTTCTGTTAGATGCTCAGGACTCTGCTTGTTCAAACAAAATATAAATGCTGTTTCATAAACTATTCTTAGGGGGCAGCTTTTTTGTTTCACTTTCTCAAGCACATAGTACCAGTCCATTACCTGTTATGAAGCACAGAAGCAGTCAGCTGGTGAAACATGTTCATTTTTTCTATATATTTTTCGTGACTTTTTTTTGAGGATCAAGTGCAACAGCTGGAATGGTATTTAGATGGAATATAGTTGGTTGTAGTGATGAAAGACCAAGACTGTAAAAGGATTTGCTTTCAAAAATCCAAAAAACTGAAAGGCAGACTGATCTGTGAGTCACTGTTGAGTAATTCTAGGAGGCTGATCCAGATGTGCTGGCATGTTGCCACTGGTCCCCTAGATAACAATGTTTTATTGAAAAGAAAAAAACATATATTCCGTATTTTGATTTATTACTTTGGGAAAATGGATATTATTTTGGATCTGTAAGCACACACAGCTGTTACTATGGCAGCCTCTTTGCAGCCTGGACTTTGGAGGAAAGGTGCTATAGTGGCTGATGTGCACATGTTAACTTCTTTGGTTTTGTCATGTGGATGACCTTTATAACTAATAAAGCAAGGAAAAATTTTAGAAGTACTTATTTATGTAAGGAAGGCTGTATTTTTATTTATTTACATTCTACTTTAAAAATACAGATGAGAGAGTGAGATGAATGATTCGTATTTAGTAGACTAGTCCTTTCGTTCAGGTGCAAAGAAACAGCAAGCTTGAAGCTGTCTTGTGCTTTCTGTTTTTGGATCTGTTTTCAAGAGCATGTTGTTTGTTATCAAACATGTGTGTGGAGTGCTGAGGAGGCATCACAAAGCAGATGGAAGATAAAAATGCCCTAAACCTGAAAGTCATCCATGCTTTATTGGCAGGAGAATTGTGTTTCTCCTGCAGGCTGTGGGAAGTCATTGAATAAATTAGTGCATACCTGTAAGTAATGTAACCTTTGTGCTGTATTGTGAAGAAGTTAATGTGCATGCTTAGCTAGTGAAGAGAGGAGTTCAAGTAGTAGGATAATATGTTAGTTGTTGAACCTGAAAGAGGTGCTTCAGTTGTTAAGTAAAAAAAAATTAAAAACAAACAAAACCAAACAAAAAATTCCCCCAAAAAACCACCACACCAAAAAACCCAACCAATCAACCCCCAAAACACAAAAAACCCCTGAAGAAATCAAAACACCACCAATGCTTTTTGCCTTTCAAGTATTCAGGGTGAATTTTGTCTCTTGTATATTTTGTGTTTTCCTGGTTAAAGAAAAGAAAAGGACATGAAGATTTAAAACCCTGTTTATGTGTTACAGTTTGGAGGGAGCCACAGAGCTAAGAAAAGCTGTTTGTCTGAGTTGTTGGCTGTTTTGGGACTTTGAAATCTGGCTTCAGTATCCATTCAATCCCTTGATTTTTTTTAAGTAGGATGTTTTAGTGTGTTTTATTCCTTTTCCCAGAAATACTTCATGTTGAATGAATGCTTCTCATCTGGATGAGAGCATTCCAATACTACTTCTCCCTTGTAGATTTACACAACCTTTATACCTGACAGAGAATTTGCCTGCAACTTTTCCCAGCTTTCCTGGGAAGCATCAGCCCTTCAGTGTCTGCACAGTACTCGTACTCTGCTCATGCTTCGTAAATCAGCACAGTTTCTGCTTTCAGAAGCAGTGCGTTTGCCACAAAAAGCTCATCCCATGCACAGAGCAGCTGTGTAGTACGTGTGCAGCAGCCTGTGATGATGCACATGGAAAATACTGTCTTTCTTGAACATTTCCAGAAGTTTTGTAATGAGGTAGTTACAAACTGGTAGAGCTCTTGGTGGTTTACAAATATGAAAAAAAACCCAAACAAGCCTAGAAGTTCTCAGACTCCTCATGGATTAACCTTAGTAGACAACATTTTTCAGTGGGGAACAAAAAGATGTATTCAGGGAGATGGAAATACAATGTTATGTAATGGTATTTCTCCTTTTGCTTAGTGGTGATCTGAGAAAATCAGTTGCTTGCTATATATAAATTGTTATTCCATGCTGTTATTACTAGTTGTAAGGTTGTGAATATTGGATTTTTAGCTCCCATGCAAACAGTGAGAAATTTCAATCTATAAGCTAAACTTTTCTGTAAGTGATGTACTGAAGTTAAGCTGTGACTGGCAAGCTTTAAAAGTGTTTGGGATCATAAATATTGCTATCAGGATGTTTGCATTGAAAGTACTGTGTCTTGACAGATTCCCAGCGTGAGGGTGGATAAAATGCAACTTAATACCTGAAACTTACCATTGCAAGACAGTGAAATCCTTATGACTTTTGTGCATTTTGACATTTAATAATATGGCAAGGGATAAGGTGATAAAAAATTGCACAGATAAAAGATACACTTCCTAAATAGTTATCAGAAGTTATTGTGTGCAAAACACAGGAGCAGGAGTTTCAATAGTCTTTGCTGTGAAATGTGTCACAAAGTAGAACTGAACAGCATTTTGGTGTGAGTTCAAACTGTTCCACACACAAACATACACATGTGCACACACAGTCTCTTGAAAATGGCTCCCTTGGCATCTGTGAGTGGGAAGACTGAAATCCTGTCCAAGCCAGGTGTTTGTTGTAGTGCCAAAGTAGAGCAACAGATATTTTCCTAACTGGAGTCAAGTGTGGGAATACAGACCAGGCTGACTGTACGTGGAAGAGAATGATCTCTTAAGAGCCTGTTATTTTTTTGCATATAACCTTTTGTGTGTATTCTGGCAAGTTGATTAAAAAATAGCTCAGAGCACTTTTTATGTGTACACAATATGCTTAATGGTGTTAGTAAAAGATGTGTCTCTTTTTTTGTCTTACTCAAACTAAACTTTGCTCTAGAATAGACCGAGGTTGAAACAAAGAGAAGGGAAGTGGAATTGGCTAAGTTTTCAAATAAAAAGCTTTCATTACTGAAGTAATGAAACAGTAGTCTGTGCAAGTTTTGAAAGGAAGGTGGCATGATTTTGAGGGTGCCAATGCACAGGAAGGCAGTGGCCACAGTGCTGCCCATTCATTCACATCTATCTATTAGGCATGTGTATTTGATTCAAAAAAGCTTGGTGATAATGTTGATAATGGTCTCGCTTGGTCTCACTGTTATAAATATGCTCTCCTTTGCATTATCCAGTATGGAGGGGTGTCTGTCCATCACACAGCCTTGCACTGTTTCGTCCTGGGGTGAACCCTGAAATGACAGACCTGCTCTTCTGCTTGCCTGTTACTCCTGGCTATTTGATCCTTCTGTGCTGGTGGTCTACAGGTTGAATTTGCACGTCAGTTTGCGTGGCTTTTCCAGGCAGCAGAGCGTCTTCTGGATTCCCCCATCTAAGTGTAAAGACTCTGCCCTTTGAGCTTGTGCACCTCTAATATTTCTATTGTGTCATTATAGCACAGCAGTGGTCAGTGTGACAGGTCTAGCAAAAGGTAACACTAAGTGCTTCACAAAAGTGAGGCAGAAGTAGGTCTTTACACTGTAGAAAGATACGGTATAGATGTTTTTGTCTTTTCCAGTTAAGAAATGGGGCAAATGTTAACAGGGTAGTAGTAGTTGATGTAATTTTAGGAAGATGTGAGAAACTTGGTTTTGCTAAAACGATGAATTTTATTGTGAGTAGGAAATTAATTCCTTTATAACAGTAGAATAGGTAGGGATATTTGAAGCTTTTAAAGATAATTATATATAACTAAAAAAAGTACAGACATTTAACATCTTAAATGTCACTGAAAGACCCTGGAAGACAAACTCTAGGAGTTTTTTTAAAAATTCTTAGAGAGGTTTTGTTTTTAAAAAGATGCTTTTTTTGTCTGCTGTGTGTCCTGAAAGCTGAAGCTTACAGGCAGACACACAGGTTAGCCCCTTTCTACTCCTGGATTTCCTTGTTGGGGAATACTGTTGCAACATTTGGCCGCATACAAATAACAACTTCAACTACTGGGCCTGTGGTAATACACATACTGCAACACTGTGCTGGGGGGCAGGGACAGAAAGAGGAATCTGCAGTTTTTACATGCAGAAACTGCGTGCTTTTCTTTGCCTGAGCCTGCTGAGAAGGCAGACTGCATATCCAAAAGCCATTATTACAGAAATGAAAAAATAAATTGTGAGTGTGATGGATATTTTACCCTTATAAAATAATTCTGTGCTCCTAGGGAGGGAATTTACTCAAAAATAGTTGCTCTCTGATTATATTCAGCAAAATACAGTAGGGTCTTATTTAACTGCAGTCTTTCAGGAGATGGCTGAGATGGGACTTAAATGGATAGAGGCCCATGATGGAAAGACTGAAACTTCCAGGATGTTGCAGACAATTAAAATAATACCATCTCGGTGACTAATGGCATGCTCCCAAGAACTTAGGAAAGAGGTAGTACAGGATGCAGGCTCATTCAAGCAGATGTTTCTTAGTCTGTGCTATATTTAGATCAAGAAAAAAAATCAGCTGGGTGAAACATTTCCCTGTCAGGGATTCAGAATTTTATTTCCCTCTCCAAATAAGATAAGATGAAAAGAGCAGAAGACCCTCCTGTGAGTTGATTGAGTTACGTATGCAGTTTTCTTAACATATGTTAGAGCTGTCTTGCCACTGGATGAAGTTCTTGCTGAGGTCACAGGACTTGATGGTTTGTTTAGGGATCTTCATGCTGCTTCTCTTACAAAGAATAGAAAAAGACATGTCTGGAAGTTGTTCAGAGTTCACACCAAGAGAAAGTTAATAGCTTTTTAATTATGGGTTTGTGTTGTTTTCCCACTGGAGTTTTGTTGCCAAGCTCTCTTTTATGGAATAATGTGTTACCTCAGAAAGTCATTGCACTGTAAGATCTGTAGTTCTGCACTGTCGAACACGTATGGGTAAGCTCTAGTCTCTGTTCACTCTCCACTGTAAACTGTTTGCTTTCTTTTGGCTTTGGTGTGCAACCTTTTACATCCTTAATTTTGTATCCGAAAACAAGGTAATTTACGTAATTTCCAGTATATCCAGGGCTCATTTTGGTTTGAAAGCTGTTGAGAAGCCAGCTGGCTGTTGCCACCCATTAAGAATTAAGCTCCTCTCAGTACATTGCATGAATTTCTATCCAGCTTTAATATAACCTGACAGTTTTTTCCATCTGCAGTGGCTTTATTATAACTTGCGTTTATAAGCACCAAGATTATTTTGAGTGGAAGCTGTTTGTCAGAAACTTACTTGGTTGAAAAGTGTAAAAAGCTTATTTGTTAATCCATCAGAGTAACTTTTGCTATGGAAGTGTCACAGAGCTGTTTAGTCACTTCATAAATGGCTTAAATTGTTCCACTTTCAACAGCATATGAATCAAAGCTAGGCAAGTAATGCATACTAATTACTCTCCTTCTCTTTCTGCACATTTGTAAAATGTTTTTCCTTTCCAAACAGTGGACAATTCAGCTAATGAGCTAGGGAAATAAAATACATTTTTGAGGCCTTTGGTACCCTGGGGGCAAAATACTATGTTTATATTCATGGCATGCTGGCCAGCCACTAAGTCAGCATAACACTGTGCTGTACTGGTGCCTATCTCTTTCTGCTTATGGTGGGTGGTGTAGCCCTGAACTGGCTGTACAGAGGGAGAGGTCTGCTTGTTCTGTGTTGGCTTGGTCTCCCAAGAATCCAGGGTGAGCCTTAAGGGGATTATTCACATGCACAGTACATCATCAGTCCAGCACTTAAAAATTTTGTTGCTCCTACTGAGTCTTTTCCACTCTGTTATAGAAGTGACTGGAGTGTATGTGAAAAATAAGAAATGCAGAGTTGAGGTGTATTCCTTGTACAGGTCTGACGTGACCCAGCTGCAGAAGACATACTGGAAAAAATTGAAATGGTACTCGGACCTGTCTCGAGCTGCAGTAGAGGTGCTTTTAAGGGACCCAAGGGGCAAACTTGATATAGTCTGAGAGACTCAAAATGGTTTTAATCCCAGTTTCTCTGTAACAAACATCTATGAAAATTGGGTCTTTTATAGACTGTGCGGTAAACATGGAGTGTAGTGGCCTTCTAGCCAGCACCACGCACATGCAGAAAACAACGAAGTGTTTCTAATATATGTATTTGCACAGTTGCAGCGTTGTGTGGTTGTTCTGGTTGTGTATAGATACCAGCTCACTTGGAAGGTCTCTGACTTGATGCCCTAGTAGTACAATTCAGACGTAAACTTTATAAGCTAAGAGAGAAGTAAATGTCCTCTAGGCATTGAAACATGAATCAAGTTTTCAGGTTGTGTTGTCAGACTTCTTGCTCTTAAGTTTCATTTGTCTTCAAGTTAAAGTTGCATTCCAAAGTATGCATTTGGAAAAAAACCTTTGGATCCTGCATTGGGTTATGCTGGAATGAATGCTGAAGAGTTCTTCTGACCCACTTGTTAAGTTCTATTGATTTATTCTCCTTTTAATAAGAAAGACTGCTGTGCCCTGAGCTTGTGGTGTTTATGGCTGTGGAGTTGCATTCAGATTTGTGACAAGCATTGTCTTTGAAGCATATGAGTAGTCAGAATAACAGTGTGTATGAATAGGCAGCTCTGTTTTGGGGAGGAGGGGGTAGTGGATTTGTAGAAAAGCATCTGATTAAATGTCATTGGTTCTTCCTAATTGTGAAAATTTAGCCTATAGCTTGTTTTATTCAAAACCTACTTCAGGAGGCATATAAGACTATGAGATACAAAAGCTAGCATTTGATTTTAAAACAAAGCTTCAAATGAACTGATTAATCAAGATCTAGAATTCTTAATTGAATTTTCTATTTTAATGGATCCCCATTGGTGGTTAGGAAACCTTTATGATCAGAATATTATACAAACAGCAGCATGAAATGGGTAGAAAATATTAAGCAAAGAAATAAGAAAAACATTTGGTTTTCTGTCTTTAAATTGGGCGGTTTTGATTGCTTCGTGTCTGTATTTTGATGATGTTAACCTTTTCATTAAGTTCAATGTATCTCTAAAATTTTTAAAGGCAGAGATTGAATGTCATTAAAAGACCTAATATGTACAATCAGATCAGAGTTATTCTATTAGGATAAAAAAAAGAAAAGCTCTAATTATTGTTCTTGGAATTGCAACATTTGGAATGGGACAGTAAAACAGACAGGAGGGACAGGAGGGATTTCAGTGCTTCCTGTGAAAGCAGCTGTTCCACTGTGCTGTTAGTGCTGCTCACGGGAGTGTTACAGGAGACAGCCGAGCTCCCTCTCTTCAAGCAGTGTTCTTATCAGTTCCACAATAGATAGCTGGTGGTTTGCTGATGAGTAACTTTCACACAGAGCTTAGGATGCAACAGCATCCCTCATAAAATTTGGAAAAGATCACAGTAGGTCTGAAGTGATCAGCAGTGATACTTGGCTAGCATACACCTAGCTGTGTAAGCTGCACTGCATGGACCGTTTTGAGCAGGGATATGTGCACATGTGAAGCAGGGAGGAAAAATGCCGAATTACTGGTAGAATTGCTTATGATGATTTTTGTTGTAATAGTGTGAAATTGAAATCAACAGGGCAAAGACTACATGATAGAATAGTAACTTCTCACATCTGGTTTGTCTCTGTATTTTGTTTTCTGACGTGCTCCTTCTTTTTCCTTTTTTTGAAGGCCACTGAAAAGTCTTATGTTGTCTGTGTGCGTGTGTCAGCCTGGCAGCGTAAATTGGATGGTGGCTACAATACATCTCCCTTCCTTCCTTCCTTCCTTCCTTCCTCTCTTCTCTCAGGGAGTGTTACCATAGCATTTCTCTCCCAGGGACTCTCGCGCAGAGCTGCAGATGGGATTCTCGCTATGAACTCTGTGCTGCTCAATCGGATACGCTTCGTTCTGTAGAAGGAAAATGGGAAAGAAAGGGTGACTTAGCAACACGGATAAAGCTTTCCTGGTATTTCCAAGAAGCAAAAACCTTATTTGGAACAAAGGCTTGTCTTCATTAATATGAGGATGGGATTTTTCTATGAAGAAAAACAAATCCTCTTTCTCCCTGCCACCTCAGTCTGTTTTCTCTTGTTCAGGGAGATTGATTTGAAATAGTGACTGCCTGGTCCTCGGGCTTACATTTCTTGCCTTTTCCCTTTCCTTTAGCTGTGGACGTGGCTTGAAGAACTACAGAAAGAACTGCTTGATGATGTCTATGCTGAGTCTGTGGAGGCTGTCCAAGACCTGATTAAACGTTTTGGTCAACAGCAACAGACCACTCTGCAGGTTACAGTCAATGTCATAAAAGAAGGCGAAGATCTTATACAACAACTAAGGTAAAACAGATTTTTGTTTAAATCTCTTCTGGTGTTCATCTGATGTTCTGTGAGGCTATTTTTGTTTTGAAGGTAGAAGTAATGTGTACAAGATACGACCTATAAATAAAACTTGTAAATATTAGGACTACAATGATTTTTCATGCTGTACTGACTCTAACGTCTGTTTACAGGAAGCTCAGCTTATACACTATCTCCACAAGAAGATTTTGTTTACATAAGCTACCTTTTTCATAGGAGCAATCATATGTCTTTGTAGTCTGACATGCAGGGCTCCACAGTGTTTGGAGTTTTGAGCAACAGCCTTTTTCTAAAGAAACAGTTGAATTTGTTTTGCAGACTGATAAGTAACTTCATTGTAGTGAAGGCCATCAGTCTGCAGTCCATTTCATTCAGCAACATTCTAAATAAATAAATTGAGGTCACAGCTGCTCTGGTACATGTCTCCTTTCTGCAGGAGATTAGCATATCTGAATGTGCAGTTTTTATACTCAAGTAAAAGATTACGTAATTTGGTTTTAATTGACTAATTTTGATTTTGTTTTATTGCCCAGAAGATTCAGTAAAGTAAATAGTTATCATATGCCACTTCCTTTTCGCAATGGAAGGGTTTGTCTCTGGTTTGAAATTTTGCCCTTCCTTTTAGAGAATGTCTTTACATGATGAATAGGTCAAAAATGAAAGTAATCAAATTTCCTAATGCTTTTTCAAGTACTAAAACATAACTTGAATTTTTATATACAAAGATGTACAGACTTTGCTTTTGTATAATATGGCTTGCACTAGCCTTATCTGAAACAAGCTTATATTTCATGGTTATGTATAGTGCCCAAATTGTATGGGTTTTTTTCAATAATACTCTTTTTAATTCCACTTCCCCTCTCTCTGCTTTGAATAGGGATTCTGCCATTTCTAGTAACAAGACCCCCCATAACAGCTCGATCAACCACATAGAGACAGTTCTGCAGCAGCTGGATGAGGCCCAGTCTCAAATGGAGGAGCTTTTTCAAGAGCGCAAGATCAAACTTGAGCTGTTCCTGCAGCTCCGCATCTTTGAAAGAGATGCAATAGATGTGAGTGTCTCCTTTCGGACTTGCTCTGCATGGACTTCTCCTGTGTAGCAATGGTTATGTGACGTTGTTGTGTGGTTGCATTGACATGTGGCTGAAATGACTGATAGACTTAGTTCTTACCTGAACTAAGGCTTTTGTCTTGTTTGTGTAAGTGTCAGAAGAGTGCAGAGCTGAGCTTTTTGATATTAACTCGAGTTCTGGTTGGCTCTCAGTGCATCTTTAAGCAAGCATCTAGTAAAATCATAATGTGTCAGTTGCTTTGTCTGGTAAGTTTAGTTTGAATATCAAACTACCTTGATATATCTAGTATGCCTACAGTTAATACGAATAAGACTTGTAAGATGGTGCTCTAAATTGGTACTTCATAGTAACACCCCTCTTCTCTTTTTTTCCCGAATCAGTCTTGTTTTCATTTGGTAGCTACAAGTGGTGTTTGAAATTCTGTCTTACTCTTCGGGGATTTTTGTCTGTTTTTTTAAATAAGATTTTTTTCCCACCCCTGAAAATAATTCAAAAGCCACACCCCTTCAAAACTTCAAGTTTTGAGACTGTCCAAACTTTGAAGGAAAGTTAAAGCTTGTCAGTTGAAAAGTTTCTGTTTGTGTGCAGGGACAGGTATACAAACAGACCACAGGGGGCTTAGGTTAGTAGAATTGCATTGTAAAGCTTCATCTAAGTTCATAGGACTTTTGTAAAACCAGTAGTGATGTACACTGTGACTGGAACCAAATTGGTGCCTCAGAAGGTTTGGGGTTATCCGTTGGTAAATACTTGTGATTGAGTATATAATGACTTACCTCAAGATTTTGGAAACCAGGAGTTAGAGATAATTCTGCCTCTTCACTTGTGTACAGTAAAAACTGCAGCTGTTGGTTGTGAAACTGTTGGTTGAGTGGTGTAAGGGCAAAGAGGCATTTGGCAGAAGTGATAGCTTCTCAGGTTTCTAGTGGTTTTCCTTCTTAAAATCAGGATTTGATATCCTTGCTGAAGTCTGGTTTAGCTAAGCGCATTGTTAAGTGCAATGCAGGAATAGGCAGACACAGTTCCTTGATCAATGCCCATAGAGGAAGTGAGAGTGTGTGCTCTGCAGTAATAACAACTCTGGCATAAAGGAAGAATAAGAAGGGGTTTTTTGCACTTTTGCAATTCACAGTGGTCTGCAGGGACTTTGCCACTTTGATTATGTGAGAGTAGCTCTCTTGTATATGCTTACAGTCTTTACAGGAGGGATCTGCAGTGCTCAATGTCTGTGACATGTTCTCAGAACACTTTTACTGAGGAAATGGCAGCCATGTGAGGCAATGCATACCAAGAAATTTAATAGAAGAATGATGATACATGGTTGAATGAAGTTCATGATTAAGGTGTTTGCTCTCTGTAGGTTACATAAGCCGGGATTCTGCAGTAGCAAAAGGCTGGTCATGGGAGCCCTGCTTGCAGATGCATTCTAGTTCTGCAGTGCAGGACAGCATCTATATAGGTAGTAGTACTTCTTATACTGTTGTTGTTTGGTGATGCCCATAGGATTTTGCATTGGAAAGCTGCAAACCCTAACTTCATAGAATAGAATATACTAAGTTGGAAGGGATCCATCAGGACCATTGAGTCCAACTTCTGGCCCTGCACAGGGCACCCCAAGAGTCACACCATGTGCCTGAAAGTGTTGTCCAAACATTTCTTGAACTCAGACAGGCTTGGTACTGTGACCACTTCCCTGGGAAGCCTGTTCCAGTGCTCAACCACCTTTGAGATGAGAAACCTTTTCCTAATATCCAGCCTAAACCTCCCCTCACTCAGGTTTGTGCTGTTTCCTCGAGTCCTGTCACTGGTCGCAAGAGTAAAGCAATCAGTGCCCGCCCCTCAGCTTCCCCTTATGAGGATGCTGAAGACCACAATGAGCTCTCAGTCTCCTCCAGGCTGAACAGATCAACTGACCTCAACTGCTCCTCATACAAACCCTCCAGACCCTTCACCAGCTTCGTGGCCCTGCTTTGGACTCTCTCTAATAGCTTAATGTCTTTTCCAGATTATGGTACCCAAAAGTGAACACACTTGGCAGGTCTTGCTTTTTCTAAAGCTGATACTTGGCATGCTTTACATTTTGACACATACAGCATAAAGCGACGTACTGATTGCCTTGTTGAAAGAGTTGGTATAATTTGTCTAAATGACTTGGAAATAAAAATCGTGCTTATATGAGATTGATGAAGAGTTCCTCAGGGAACAAAATTACCCTGGCTGCAGAGTATCTTCAGCAGAGTGTTTATTGTTTTGCTGCCTCTGTCCATGTCCTCTCTGCTTCCTCAGCAAAGCACACTTCTCTTTTCCCTCTCCCTGAAGGCAGACATCTGTTTAGAAACTTCCAGGAAGAAAATGTGGGGACTAGTTCCAGGTCAGTTGTTTGAAAGCAGAAGCTCAGCTGAAGTAATTTGATAATGAGGAGGAGCCAGATGCCAGCTAGGAATTTGCAGACCTTGGTTTGACCTTTTCTTTCCTCGAGCATTTTGTGTGCCTGGTCCAGTCAATTAAGACTTGGCTGTAAGGGCAGTTCATTCAGGGGAGCATCCTGTGAGGACAGCTTTTCTGGAAGGCAAGTAGTGTTTCTAGCTTGTCTTACTGCTTGCAAAATAACACAGACTGAAATGGGACAAAGGGCTCCCGTAGCACTACAGGATCATATCATGCAGCTGTGCTTCTGGGGACAGTGGTGATATTTACCAGCAGGGGTAGTTCTCTTCTTCTCCTTACTCTCCCCTTATTTGCTAATAAAATACTCTGTTTCTTTTATCCTACAACTTTTCAAATACTCCTGGTCTTCTGAAATTGATGTAACTGCAGTACTGTTTTTTTCTGTTTTGCCCCTTGCTCTTAGCAAACTTGACCTTCTCTATCCTTAGCAGTATTTTTAAGTGCCATTGGTTGTGAGATATTTGAAAGACTCCTTTGTAAATGCCTGTAATAACAAAAGGCAATTAGCAGAATAATGTAGGTGAGAAGTCCCTTGCTATTGTGATTAGTAGCATAAGGAAGATGTGTATGAACTTAGCCAGAGAGAAGGTAACGCTGGTGACAACGTATGTAGTACAAAATGTGTTTGTTTCGTCAATGTCTGTGCACCTTTGCTTGTCTGTAACTTAAATGCCTTGAGGCCTATGCCAGGGCTTTACACAGAACATACCACACACTTTTCAACTCAGGGCTTTATCTCGATTCTATTTTTGGATCATACTTACAAGATGCCTGTTAAGTCACACAGCTGAAAAGATGAGGATAAAAAGTGCTGGATCACAGAGACCTAACTCTTCTCCCTTTCCAATTTTTCCTTTTTCTTTCTCCCCAGCACATAATATTTTCCAGGTCTTGGTTAGTGCTCAGTTGGTACCAGGAATGCTGGTTAGACCCTTCTGAGAAGAGACCTGTGGTTCTTTATTTCTTTCCCACTCAGTGTGAAAGAGTCAACATCCCTTCTGTATTATAACCTGACTTGTTTTCTGTCAGTGTTACCTTTATGTTTGCTAAAACATGGGAATGTCAGGCACCTCAAAATCTGCACTAGAAACCTCTTGAACATACTCTCTGGTAAGTAGTTAGCCTGTGTTTATGCTGCGTTGTCCAATTCCTAAGAGCAGTATGAATTTGTGATTCAGTTACTTTGGATGTCTATTAGTCATTCATCTTTGTTCTGTTTGTTTACTGCTAATTGTCTTGACAAACTTTACAAACCAAACTGCTTACTCCAGAAGTGTTGCCTGAAAAGCAGAACTTCAGGGGAAGCACTGGAGATTGTGAGCATAGAGGTCTTAGTGCTTGTTATTTTTGGATTAATTCTGCCCTCGATGCATTTCAGATGTGCACAGTGAGTGCAAAGGCTGAAACAGATCACCTTGTGCCACCTAATTACTGTTGAAAAAATGTAAGGATTACTGCCCTTGTTAGGAAACTTGGCCATGATGGTCACTGATAACTTAGCTTTTGAATGAGTGTGGGAATATGCTTGCATTATTTGAGTCGCGAGCTTCCTGGTTTTTTGAAGGGGAAAAGGAATGTACCAGTCTTGTTCAGAGTGTTTCAAACTTCTTTGAACAACATCTTAACCATGGAGTTGTGTGAAATAGGATGGGAAGAAGCTATAATTCTTACTGGTTGTTGGTTGTTGTTCTTTGGAGGCATTATCACTGAAACCTCTTGGCTGAGATGACACACATAATATTGACATCTTAAAACTAGTTGCTGTTACTATTAGGTAAAATTAATCTCAGAATAGACTAAGAGGATATAGAGACTACAATCCATGTCGTGATTATAAAAATATTGACACTTGGCAACAGCAGTGTCAAATTGTGAGCTTACTGTGCTTATTAGTTGATTTCCACTCAATTTGGTACTAAGAGAGGCACGATTTCGAAATATGTTCTGAAGGGAGATGGACTGGCTTTGCTTTTAAAAGTGTCATAAATGTGCCAATTTAAATTCAAATCTGCTCTATAATGGTGTTTAGAAAGATGGTGAAAGATGATGTTTTGATGGTGGAGCTCCACAACATCTTTAATGCTCATATTTCTCAGTTTGGCAAGGTCCAACTGCAGTTATTTCTTCAGGATAGCTTTTGAATGTTGTGAACTGACCTGGATAAAAATAAGATGGTAAATCTGATTTCTGAGAACTTGCCTAGTGCAGTGGATGAAGAATCAAACATTAGATGACCTCCACTGCTTTGAATAATGAATGAACATAGAGTTTCGAAGACAGACTGGGAAGAGCAGGCCTGAAGTGCACAAGAGCAGAAAAGGGAGGTAGCAAAAAGTGAAGAGGCTGGACTGTCAGGAAAACTTGAAGCTTCTTAAAAATTTCAGATCAGTTAAAAGGAGATAAAGAGCAGAGAGAAGTGATGAGACATTGGGCATTGACCAAGTAAAAAGGAAATGAAGGGAACTAGTTAAGGATTTTGTGGGAGGTGAAGCTTGTGTGTATGTTTAGAGGGAACACCACTCATAATGCCTAAATAGATTCTGTATGTGATCTTTAGTGCACATGGAAGAAAGATGAAAGAAGCTTCAAGAAGTGGCTAAAAGCTGTATCTTCTATAAACATATATACCTACCTATATATCTTTCTGAATACTTTGTCCATCAGCTTTCCTGTTTTCAGTGTTCAGCGTTTCCGCCTGTTTTCACTAGCTGATCGTGATTAGGGATTGCAAATCCCTCATTTTTTGATATCTCCCATCATAGTGCAAAACTTGAATACTTAGTGAATCAAGTAGCATTTTTGCAGAACACCTTTAAAACAGGAAATAACTCACAGGTGCCACAATTTTAATATTAATTGCTTCATGTGTCCATTTTTTTATGGCACCGTGTGAGCAGAATGGAAAAAAGCCTTCAAGAAAGATGGTACCTGACTACAGAAACTTTATACAGATGATTTAACTTTGTTTTCTTCTCAATTCTGTTTTTTTCTAGAAGGCTTGTGTTCCTGGAGCATCTGTAGTTTAACTGTCTCAATAACTTCAAAGCTATTATGGCCACTTGGAAAGGGTAGTGGCATCTTTCTTTTGCTGACAACAAATGACTTTTATCACAGAATATCTCAAGTTGGAAGGGACCCACAGGGATCATCAAGTCCAACTCTTAGCCCTGCACACAGCCATCCCCAAGAGTCACACCATGTGCCTGAGAGCATCATCCAAACACTTCTTGAACTCCGTCAGACTTGGCGCTGTGACCACTTGCCAGGGGAGCCTGTTCCAGTGCCCAACCACCCTCTGGGTGAAGAAACCTCTTTCTAATATCCAACCTAAACCTCCCCATACACAACTTCAGTCCATTCCCTTGGGTCCTGCCACTGGTCACCACAGAGAAGAGATCAGTGCCTGGCTCTTCCCTTCACAAGGAAGTTGTAACTGCACTGAGGTCTCCCCTCTCTCCTCTTCTCCAGGCTGAACAAACCAAGTGCCCTCAGCCACTCCTCGTACGGCTTCCCCTCAAGGCCTTTCACTATCTTTGTAGCCCTCCTTCGGACACTCTCTAAGAGCTTAATATCTTTCTTATATTGTGCTGCCCAAAACTGCTCACAGTGTCCCAGGTGATGCCGCCGCAGAGCAGAGCGGGACAATCCCCTCCCTCAACCAGCTGGCGATGCTTTGCCTGATGACCCCCAGGACATGGTTGGCCCTCCTGGCTGCCAGGGCACTGCTGATATGCACTCAGCTACTTTGTTGCTAGTGCCAGTTCAATCAGATCCTCTTTTTGTTGTGTCTTGCTGCTTAAATAGCTATTTTCCTGTCATTTAGCACGATTCACATCGGTTTGTCCTATTCTTGAAATTGTAGAATGCTGGAACTAAGCCATAATTCATTCTTGATATTTATAATTTTGTTTGCTGATGAACTGCAATAGTTTATGCCAAAACTGCTGAAAATTCTGAAAAAATTTTGATTACAGGCTTGAGGGGTAAGTGTGTTAGACATACTTTTTTGAAGTAACTCATGCATCAGATGTGTGCCATAAGAACTCAACCCACTTTGATCAGTGAGGATCGTAAGCATTATGTGTTAGCCTTAAAAACAGTTTTGTGTCCTAATTAAAAGGAATATTTTGGTTCATCCAGGCTTTGCAGTATGATTTGGAGGAATGCACTTGAGTCGATAGACAAGAAGAACCTACTGTTGCGATACCTGTGTTAAAATACCCCCCAAAACCTTTTTTAGCTATCCTTCTTTGAACATCTTACGATGAAGTGTAAACTGAAGTGTAGCTGAATGATTTCAGCAAGCAAATTTAGCTCTGACATTGCAGTAATATTGTAATCAAGTATGCTTTTGATTTTGTTCCATTCTCTAAGTATCCAGCCTTTAGTGGTAAATGTGCTTCTCAGTTGTCTGGCAGAAGTCAAAGGTGCTCATGGCCTGATGCTTCCTGCCCACAGAAGGGTAGAGCTGGCTTTCTTGTAAAAGGGCTCAAGGCTGGCATAATTGTAAGTTAAGCTGGCTCTTGATGTGTGCATTATTACTTGGTACAGTCTGAAGAACTGAAAAGACATTTCAGGTACACATTTTCCTTTAGAAGTGGAAATAAAAACATATTAACTATCTGTTTCACAAGTTAACGTTGATAAAAGAGTACCTTAAGGAAGGCAGGGTTGCAAGCACTGGCTGAAGGAGAACTGTAGTGGTTCTCACAGAGAGTCTTTCAGATTGTTTGCCAAAATTTAAAATCAATGCTAAGACAGCCTATATCTGAACCATGTCAAACCTGATCAGTGAAGTCAATCAGCAGTGAGCAACTTGAATTCCCTACCTCAATTATAAGTGCAACACTGGAAATCAACTGTTTTGTGTTGTGTAATGAGTAATTGAACACTGTCGTCCTCCTGTTTTCCACAGATAATTTCAGACCTGGAGTCTTGGAATGATGAGCTCTCTCAGCAGATGAATGACTTTGACACTGAAGACCTTACAATAGCAGAGCAGAGGCTCCAGCATCATGCAGACAAAGCCCTGACCATGAATAACTTGACCTTTGATGTCATACACCAAGGGCAGGATCTGCTGCAGTATGTCAATGAAGTGCAGGCATCTGGTAAGGTGGCTCCTTTGTGCTATTCCAGGCAGTGCCTTTATAAGAATTATCCAGTTGTCTCTCCATGGGATGTGTGAAAATAACAGAGGTGCTGGTTAACTGTAAACTGGAGACATGTAGACTCCTTTATACTCAAATCATATGATAGTGTTCATGACAACACACTGTTATTATGGTACATAATTGTCTTCAAAGAGCTGGCAATGCCTGAAGATGTCTAGTTATTAAAGAAAGGGATTTCACTTAGAAAGTAAAAGTAAAGTAAATAAGGGAGAGTAAGTTTTATAGTTAGTAAGATCAATGCAGTCAAGCAAAAAATTTCAGCTTTCAAGTAATGTCTTCATTTTTTGTTTCTTATGGCCCTTCACTTGATATTTTTCACTGTTTACAGTCACCTAGGGTAAATATCAGACTTTAGAAAAAAAAGAATTAATATTGCACTTTTAAAGAGTGCCAAAACCTATGCGCGTAATGCAAATGCTCTGAGGGTTAAGTTGAACTTGGCGAAGGAACAAGAAAATGAGGTGTAAAGCAGTGGAAATGGGCTATTTGTCTTCGGAAGCCGTGTAAGCCTTTAATTAACGAGCTGGCTGGTTGCAGGTGTGGAGCTGCTTTGCGACAGAGACGTGGACATGGCAACTCGTGTGCAGGACCTGCTGGAGTTCCTGCACGAGAAGCAGCAGGAGCTGGACGTGGCGGCCGAGCAGCACCGCAAGCACCTGGAGCAGTGCGTGCAGCTGCGACACCTGCAGGCCGAGGTCAAGCAGGTATGGCACGGCAGGTCCCTCCGCCCCGCCTGGGGAGCGCTGGTCCGCTGAACAGGCGTGGGAAGTTGCTTCCTGCTGGATAACGTCTTCCACTGGGGGCAGGAAAGGACTTTGACCATCTGAGAAGCTTCATCCTCCGTTAACATTAAGTGCTTTTTTTCAGTTTGCATCGCCAGTCCATATTGCTGCTGCATGGATCTGCAGCACAGGTCACATGAGGAGCAGCTGAGGCAGCTGGGCTTGTTTAGCTCAGGCAGAAGGAGGCTCAGGGCAGACCTTATTGCTCTTGACAGGAGGTTGGATCAAAGAGGGGGCTATTTTTTTTTTTTTTTTTTGCCAGGCAGCAAGTGATAGGACAAGAAGAGTCCTCAAGTTGTGTCAGAGGAGGTCTAGGTTAGATATTAGTTATTTAAAAGACGTGGAGATGTGACACTGAGGGATATGGTTTAGTGGTGGATTTGGCAGTGTTGGGTCAACGGATGGACTTGATCATCCTAAAGCTCCTTTCTGACCTGAATTATTCTGTGAGTTGATAGATACAAGTCAAGTGTTTGAAGTGTAAAGCTCATGTGAAACTCGTGCTTTTATCGTCTGTATGGTAATGAGTAAAAATCCTCAGTCATAATCCCTGCACACTGACCTAATACTTTTTGGTAAATTCTTTGAAACATCTACAAATAGTAATAACATAATGTCAACAAGGTTTATTTTCTGAGAGAAAGAAAACTAAGTTTTGCTTCTCCTGAAAATAAAGTGGCAAGTTTTGAGGTCCTTATCTGATAAACACATAAACCTTTGTTGAATTTGAGATGCTGTGGGCAAAACCATGGAAGTAGGTGAAAGTTTAAAGAAGAAACAAAACACTAGAAAAAGTAAGGGGTTTTGATCTTGCTCACACTTGGCAGCATAACAGAAATCTACTAAAGTCTGTTGTCTTACTGTGGCCTGCAATGGCTGCCAGTGCAACTTGTCCTTTTTTCTGCTCGTCATGAGCTCTTAAAAAAATTCATCTCCCTCATGAGACTGTGAATGACAAGTCCCAAACACCAAAGTAATATAAAAGGGGTGAGCAGAAGGTTCCCAAAGTATTTCCAGGCAGTGGTTGGCTACTCTTTAGTAGCAGATGCAAAGTCTCTGTGTGGTCTGAATTAAAGGAGTGAAAAAAACTGGTAGTGCTTCTGTTAGTGCAATATAAGCATCCATCAAATACACTCTGTTCTATTTCAAGCCTTTCCATACTCTGCTGAACTGTCCTGTATCCATCTTAGCACTTACCTTCATAAATGCAAATTACAAATTACTCCTTTCTCAAGACTAATGGTTGAGATAAAGTTCTTGCAGATCAGGATGGTTTCTGTACTCAATTGCTTATTATCTTGAGGATGAATGAAAAAAGTGCACATCTGCAAAGGAAAGAAAAAATGAAAAAAAAAAAGTGAATGGCAGTGGGGACAGTCTTATCCCTTTATGGTACATCAGTGGATTAGAATGGGATGGGTTAGTAAAAAAAGAAATTGTTAATTTCCATGACAGTGAAATAACATTCAGTGAAAGAACAGAGTATAGCACTTTGGTAATATTTCAAAGAGACACTATTTAAATAGTTATTTATATTGCATGCTCCCACAGTAAAGTGAGTGCCTTGCTCCACTAGCTTTGTTTGTATGCAAGTTAAATGTGACAAAAGAGACACGTGTTTAAAACCTATGTTTGTGGAAAGAATATTCTGTATCTTATAATAAAGTGTAGAGGAATATCCATGTTGTACTTAGTATGTGATTTGTAGGTCCTTCTGTAAGAGTTTCATAACTGTTTTGAACCACTGCTAGCTCTGACTCAAACTAAAGCTCAAATTTAGACTTTGAAGAAAGCACTGGAAAAAAAAGAATTTATCTTATAATAAAGATATAGGTAGTACACTATTCTAGCTAGCTGGCTTTTCTTGCTAGACTGGGATTTGGAAGGAAAAACTTAGTCTATTTCATATTCCTAGAGCAGACCTACATGAATATGTAGCTGGCAGAATGCTTGTGTATTACTTTTCCAGATTTTTGTTGTACACATTAACCTGCAATACTTCCCCAGCCTGAGGCCTCAAAATTGATTGGAATTAAAACTGAATGTTAGTATATTGTTTCATAGGATTTCTTTTGATCCCCTTTGGAATACTTTGAGGCTAGTAACTCTTAGTTTTGTGATTTCAGTTGGATTTTCAGAAAACCACATCTGATTTATTTTGGTTTTTATTAAGTATCAGAAAGCATGATCTTCTCCTGTCTACCCTACACAGGGAAAAACTTCATAGCTCAGCAGTTCACAGCAGGTGCTTTACCTGAGAGTAAAATGACATGTTAAACCTCCTCTTTAGTCTGTCTTCTTTGAATTTTGTTGCCTAAAGCAGTGAACACATTGTTTTCCAGTTCAATTACTGTGATTTTCTGTCAGATTTACTGTTGATGAATGGGGTGTAAACATATTTATTATGTAGATGGGATACTGTTTCCGTAGCAAGAATTCTAACAACATTTCCATTTGAATTTTTCCTGTCAAACTGACATTACTGCTGTTGAATTTTCACACACACACACATACATACATATATATAAAATACATAAACATATATAGCTTGTAGTCATGTGAAGAGGCTGGACTGGAACACTGCAGGAATTCAGACAAATACTTATAAAGATTTTTTGCAGTACTAGGTAATGAAACTTGGAGCTTAATGAATTCTTATCAAAAAAGTGCAGAAAGCAAATAAAAACATTCATTATTTCTTCTTCCGTAGCTACTGTACCACTTCTGCTCTGTGGCATTCAAGTTCTGTAGATCAGGCCTCAGCACTAGGAGCAAATGGAATGACCAGAAGACAAATAGAGGTTTAAAGAAAACCCGCAAAGAATTTACTTGTCAGCTTGATGTGTAATAGATGCAGAAAGGGCAAAACAAGATAAAAGATTACAGTGTAGAAAAACCTTGAAAGTTAGGAGAGTGAAATAAGAAGGGACAGCTGTATGTGGGGAAAAACAACATGGCAAGGAAAATGTGACCATTTTTTACAGGGCAGGGACATATGAATAGGTGGAGGCGGAGAAATATAATAATATCTGTCTCATCCAGAGCTCTACTTGCATGTTTGCCGGACAAAGCTTTTTTATTGATCACCTAAAATGGAGCTGCTGGATTACTTATTGCTGCAATCACTCCCACATACTCACTTTGTAGAATAAATGCTTTACTCTGTTTAAGGTCAAAATTTCTGTCAAGCTCCAAACCCAATCCAGTTGGTCTTAGGATGCTCATTAAGCCTTTTCAGTGCAATATTGTCTGTTGTTCAGATCGTGGTGTATGTTCTTGGATCTATAATTATGTATTCATATCTCTACAACAGTGTACAGGTAGAAGAGTACCTTGAGCTGCTTTGTGTTTTCACAAGGACATCGTTTAGCTCGGTGCTTGAGCTCTGACTATCCTAAAATACTACTCAGGAAGGGTGTCCTGGCACTCCGTATAGTGCCATATGGATGTGAAAGCATAGCTAGGACAGCAGGCTGAAGCAGGTTGTCTCATGATTGTGTTTAGTTACAGTCAAAAATTAGTCCAAGAAACTAATCCTAAATCAAGCATTTATTTAATAGACCTACCTATTTGACCCTTTCAAGTGTTGCAAATTCCGTTTCATTTCCACAGTTTTACTGATGCTTCCACAACCTGCTAAAGACCGCGAGGGCAAAGATGGGGGGTGTGGTCCACCCAGACAGTGATGGGAACATGCCAACAAACCCTGGAAGGCAGCAGCAGGAAGAACAGGCTCACTATTTACTACCAGTTATATTTTCCCCTTAAGTCAGAGCAGAGGGAAGGGTAAAGTACTGCTGACAAAGTTCCTGGTGTGAATTCCACCAGCTTCTGAACTTAGAGCCTGACCTACACAAAGCAGGAGGGCAAATCATTGTGTTTGAAATGGCATGTTCTATGCTAGCTCTCTCTGTTGTGTATGATGGTATGCCAAGTCAAGAGGAGCTTTTGATTGGTGCTGCTTATGCATTCTTCTTCATTAAAATTCTTGAAGAAGGCTTAAATTTATTAGAACTCTAAGAAGGTGTGCTTTGTTACACTGCATTTGGAGGAATTATTTTGTAAGGTCGGGATGGAGCTTAGAACCACTACTACTAAGACAAAATAGAAATAAAAAAGGGATTTAAAAAAAGCTTCTGCCTCTGTGTTTTTGCAGACAAATTATTTCTCCAGGTGTAGTCTCTATCTACAGTCTGTTGGACCCATCTGCTTCCCTCAGAACTTGCCCTTTTTCTTATTCCTGAGGCTTAGCTGGGCTTGCTCCTTTGAGTATTAACAACCCCTAGCTGTCTCAGCAACTTAGAAACTCCCAACTTCTTTAATGGTCCCTTTCAAGTGATCTGCAAGTGTCTCCTTTGCAGTCAGAGAAGTTGTGCCAAAGCTGCAACTGTCTCCTCTCTGCCTGCAAGGCAATGCCTGACCCCGCGCTTTCTTCCCAGAGGACCAGAATGTGCACCCAGTTACACATCTGGGAGGTGCTGTCATGCAGTCATGTCATGTCATCTACACGGCAGACTTACCCTTTTCTACAGACTTGCAAAATTTATATAGAAGAATTAAAATACGTGCTATCGGGGTGGACAGAAACTTGTTAGCTATTTGTTGTGCAGGGAGAAACGGGAAAAACTGCATTAATCATACAGCAGTGTTGCAGTCTGGATAAGTGTAAGAGAATGAGATTGCGATGCAGACTTTAGGGATGGATGTTGTCAGAATGGCTGGATCTCAGTTGCTTCAAGCTGTTGGACACGTTAGAGTGTACTTTGGATGCAGACCACGTGTGCCATTTGGCTTTGAGGAACTGAGTTTTAATAGTTTGTTTTCTTGGTTTCTGCCCGTGTTTTCAGTCTATACCTACAGCCATATCGTTCTGATTACTTAGTAACGAGCCCCCCGCCATAGCATTAACGTTAGTGTCATGTGTAGATGACTAGGTGAAAGTATTTGGTGTTACGAGCTAACTGATTTGGTAGTTGAAATATTTATTACCGGTGGTTAAAGGTCTAAAATCAATTAGTAAGAAAGAGTTAGAGAAGGTATGCTTAAACTGGTGATGTTCAAATCAACTGGGCCGGAAGGAGTTCACCCTAGACTACCTGGGAGACTGCCTGAAATAATGTCATAGACAGTGCTTGTCATTTCCAAGCATCGGGAGATTGGATGAGATTCTGGAGGCCTGGAACTCAACATCTACTTCTCAAAAGTGGGAAAGGACTAGCTAAGGAAGGATTATAGGTCAGCTAGTTTAACATAAATCCCAGGAAAAATACTGAAACAAGTAGATTATTGAACTTGAGCAGTGACAAGGAGAGGAGCAAAGGCTAACATAGGTTAATTAAGCATAGCTTCCCATTGATAAATTCTGTTTATTTCTGAAAAGGCAGTATTAAAGCTTTTAAAATAGTTTAGCTCAGTCTGTCTGGCCCAAGCTTGCTATGGAAATGTTATGTAAGATCATATGTTACCATGAGTGATAACTTGCTGAAAAACCATACTCAGTAACAAAAGTTATTAAGAGACTCAATGGATTACAAAACAAATTTTAAAATTAAAAAATAAATCCATAGATGGTATTTTGATACCACTCATTCATGTTCTCAGTTAGAAAACCTACATGTTAGAGTAGAGATTATGCTTTTGAATTTGAAGTTAAAGGTAAAAGAAGATGCAACAGGGATTTGAGTTCATCAGAAGACCCTGGATTGTGGTTCAGACTTAGCTTGATGTATGGGAAAATTGGGCTCTAAGAAGGATATGAGTTTGAGGAGTGAAAAATACAGCACATGATGTACCAGTAAGAATAATCAACTGCATAAATACAGGTGTGATTACTGGCTGGGCAACCGTTCCATTGAAAAGCTGACAGTGAATATTCTGAATTATGTCCAGTTTTACTCAGTATTTGAAAACTTATGACCAAAATTGTGGTTATCAACAGGACAGAGCTCAAAAGAGCAGTGAGAAAAATAAGGTGACTAACTTCACACAGGAGAGATTGAAGAGGCAGCGGTCAACAGGAGAAAGGGAGTCTAAAAGAGGGACGTGGGTAATGTTCTTGATGGAGAGAGGAGGAACAAAAACAAAGCTGATGCTAGGAGAGAGAAAACACCCTTTTTTCTTCTTTTTTTTGTTTTTTGTTCTTCCCCCTGCTTATGGGCAGGAGAAATTGTATTGGCCAAAACTGAATGTTAGACCTTAGAAAGACCTATGGAGATAAAAATGTCTAGTGAAAGTGTGAGATTGGAATCTTGACTAACGAACAAAGTAGAGGTATTTTGAGAGGGCTCTTGTATGTTTCTGCTGTTGATAAGGAATGTACAAGGTGGCCTTCTGAGGCTTCAGCCCACCTCGGGGATTCTTCCGTTTTCCCTGGACATGTCAAAGAAGGCACATTCTGAAAACTGAAAATCTTTAAGCAGTTAGAAGACACTCAATGGTTGCGTTTTTCTCAACATTAATATTCAAAATTATTTGCTTGCTTTTTAGTAAGCTGTATGTCTTCAATTTACATGACTGACACTGGCTTGAGGCAAATATTGCTTGTAACTTGCTTCAGTTTTTCCAGTGACAGAAATGTTATTCAGAAACACAACCTTGTTCAGAGTATGAACTGAAACCACAGGCATGCAATAGTTGACTGAAAGCTGTGAGTTGTTAGCTCAGTGAAATTATAGTAAATGTCATTCACCGTGCTTACTCAGTATATAATTCACTGTAATATATAATTGATAAATGATTTTGTTATAGATTCCAGTACTAATGTGACTGTAAATGTTTGTGTTCCCACAATGGTGCTTTTTTGCTAGTTGGCAGTGGAATTGCGTATTTCACGGTCTTCTCTTTTGTTACAGGTTTTGGGCTGGATCCGAAATGGAGAGTCAATGTTAAATGCTGGACTTATCACTGCTAGCTCTCTGCAGGAGGCAGAACAGTTACAGCGGGAGCATGAGCAGTTTCAACATGCAATAGAGGTAAAAACACTGTGTTAGTGACCATAGTCAAGATGTCTTGTATTACAGTTGATCAGTCTGTAAATAGCACTCTTGGGTTCATGCTACAGTATTTTTAGTTCAGAGAAAGCTGTTGAACTCATGGCAAAGAGACAAAAACACCTACTGGGAAAGTGGGTTTCTTTGTTCTTGTTCATTTTGAAGCTGCAGTTCCAGATGAACATCTTTGCAGTGTCTTTTGCATCTTTGTAAAGTGATAGCTGTTCACAGCAATTTTACTAAAAATAGTGTTTTCCCTTGTTAGAATATAACATCTAATGCTAATTGTAAAAGTTAAGAGTAAATGGAACAGCAAGCATCAGTTTTGTGTATTCTGAGGTGGTCTTTTAATGTTCATTTTTTTCTGAGTGTAGGTTTCACTCACATTTATATGTGGTGATATGTCAATCCCCCTGCCATGACTTCAAACTAAGCTTATTATATTGGTCATATGGCAGCAAAACAAAAGGCAGAGATACTAAGATTGACTAAAATGCAGTATTATTAATTTATATGTGCTACTGAGGGACTTAGTGATATTGAATATATATAGCATACATTTTTAAAGAACTTTACTTATGTTAAAATATTAACAATGTTATGATTGTTTGGGAAGACTATTTTCACAAGTACTCTGTCTTGCAGCACGTCTTTCATGTTCGGTTCCTATTTGGTGGAGTTTAATGCTTCCCCTCTCTTGAATGTGGGTTTTTTTTTTACAATTTGCACTATACACACCCTTATTTTGAGAGCTTTGCTAACTCTTAAGTGTAAAAATCATGAGACCTCTATGTGTTTGTCAATTTAAGAACTAATGACTCAGAAGCTTAAATTCTGTGTTTTCTGGGTCATTTTTTACTCATATAATAATACTTAATAGTACTTAGCCCCTTAATATTTTTATATTACTTGATTTTAGGTGTATGTTTATACAGAGAAATACAGTTAAAAAATTGCTTGCAATGAATAGAGTGTTCTCTTTTTTTTACTGGCCTGCACATCTGCAATTTCTGTTGCTCACTATTGATGTGCAAAAGGCTGGGGCTAATACTGTGAGGACAGTAATAGCAATCAAGCCATCATCTTCTTTTTTCTTATAGTAAAGGGAAAGAAAATCAACCTGAAATTCTCAGCTATAACAACGTGTACTGCAGCATAGATATGTCACACGTGGCTTAATGCTAGACAGTGACTATTTATTGTGAACTGCTATTTAGTGTTGATCTGAATGACAAATCTCTACAGGACTTGTTTCCTTTCTATTTGCATAGAGAAATCACAGTAACTAATATTAGACAGTTATTTTTACTTGATGGGTGTTTGTGCATGTATAAAAGTGTCATTGACACAATGGAAATGGGAGCCTTTGAGGTCTTCAAGAAAATGAACTCAAGTGCTCCACTAAACTCCTGAATTTTCACCTCTTGTCAGAAAACACATCAAAGTGCCCTGCAGGTTCAGCAGAAGGCAGAGGCAATGCTGCAGGCTAATCACTATGACATGGATATGATCCGGGAGTGTGCAGAGAAGGTCGCTTCCCATTGGCAACAGCTGATGCTGAAGATGGAGGACCGTCTCAAGCTTGTGAATGCCTCTGTTGCCTTCTATAAAACTTCTGAACAGGTACAGAAATGCTACGTGGTCTGTGTCTGCTTTGGTTAATTCCTCAGTGTGGCATAAAGCAGCATCACCTTAAAAAATTATTGACTAGGTTTGGTTATATTTACTCATTTGATAACAACTGCAGTTATACAAAAAATGCAAAAAGCAAATCCTCTCATCAGCTGCCTTAGAATGAGAAACCATGTGTTGAAGCCTTTAAATAAATAAAGGGGTCTTACAAATCAACAACTTCTTATGAGGTCTGTAGTGACACAACAGGGGGCAGTGTTTTAAAATTCCTGATACTCTTATTTTTTTTTCTTTCATTGGGAAAAGCCTTGTACAACATTTTCAAGTTGTATTGTCAGATTTTTTGTTTGTTTTGTGAAGTTTTGCTTAAGTCATAAACAAGTTACACATGGGTTTTAATGGAAGTGCTTCAGATGCTCAATTCTGCTTTTTGTGTGGGAGTCAGAGAAAAATCAGCTTCATCCTACTTGTCCACAGAAAAGTCTGGGTGAAGGTTGTCAAGGTTGTTGTGTTATGCAATCACAGAGGCAAAGAAAGATGAACAACTTTAGGGTTGGCCTCTGAGCAATTCCACATAAGCAGGCCAATGCTTGCAAACCTACAGCCAAAGGTTGTTGCTGTCTCTTAAGTCCTAGTCAAAACATGTCAGAAACTAAGGTATATGTAAGGGGTAGATTGGTTTTCCTTTTTCAGAGACTTGAATTTTGAATTTTTTGTCTTACTGAACTGTATTCAAGTTGGTTTCCTTTTTCCTGATAGGTATGCAGTGTGCTGGAAAGCCTGGAGCAAGAATATAAGCGAGAAGAAGATTGGTGTGGGGGAGCAGACAAACTGGGTCCCAACTCTGAAACAGATCATGTTACTCCTATGATAAGCAAACACCTGGAACAGAAGGAGGCATTCCTAAAGGTAAAGTTGATGATTTTTTTGTGGTCTTGTCTGTCTTGGAAAGCATGCAGGCAAATGCTCGCTCTTACAGTTCTGAAATTGGTGTGGAAAGCAACGGTGCCCATTCCAAACTGCAGATATGTCCCAAACTGCAAAGGTGTGGGAAGTGGCATGTTTACTGCTTCTGACAGTGATTAAGAGAATACTTCCAAGTGCATAAAATTGTAGCCAGTTTTATAAATATATTTCCTGTTGAAATTCAGTAGATGTTGGGTCTCCCAGGGTGGCTGAAGAGGAATTGGAAATCACTGCTTTGAGCAACTGTCATTCTAAAGAATGCTTAAAGTCTGCTGCTTTGGAAGAGAACTGGCAGTCACATAGTGCCATTGCTGCCTATGCATCAGAGCAGCTCTCGAATGTACTCAGACTACAGTGGAGTACAGAAGGAGGAAATTGCTAGAGAAGCATCTAGGAGTACTTGGGTTTGTGTAACAGTCTTCAGATAAATGATTTTTGTTCCAGCTAATGTCCTAGTGAAGAAAGTTATTGATCATACTGAATTAAATATGTGACAGATGCTTGCAGAAGAGTGTAACCAACTCAATGCCAATCAAAGGCATTTTCCTGTATCACCATGAAGGACTACTAAGAATATTGAACTTTTTTGTTAAAAACCTTTTTGTTCTCAGTGCACAGACTACAACACTCAAAAACATATTAGTGTAACTAATAATAAACTAAAGTATACTACCAAATAGATCCTTCTGCAGCTGGCATGAGTTACCAATCTTTGTTTTAAAATGGTATGAGAAATGACTTAAGTTTCTTTGTTACTGTATCAAACCATGCTACCTGTACCTAACCTTTTGAAGTGGAATTCCACATTCTGCATATTAAGAATAAGCCAGCCAGCCATATGTAGTGCTTGGTGTATGTTAAGATGAAGAAGACAGCTGAACTGAGTGTTAGCAATACAGTAGCAAAGATTGAAAGCTCTCAAGGCCGTGCCTTAGTATTTTAAGGGTGTATGGTACTATTTTAGCACTTCTAGTTTCACTTCAGCAGAGCATTTACTTTCTGTTTAGAGTACTAGTGGATGTTTTGGAATATCCAGGTGAGTACATAAGCACGTGCATTCTGTTTACACAGTAAACAAAGTTCAGGTAGCCCGTTTACTAAACAGACTTCTCTGTGAGCTCTGAGTTGCACTGAAAGCTCAAAAGCCAGTAATTGCTTTTCAGGATCTTCAGATAAGAAGCAATAGCATTTTATTTGGGGTTGGTTTTTTTGTGGAGTTTTTTTTCCTGCTAGGTAAGAAAGGTTTAGCTGCTATTTGGTGGAAAACCTGTTTTAGTAGTTGGGTTGGTTTGGCTTACTTGTAGAAAGATTTAACAAGCAACAGTTTACCGAATTGGAGAGGGTGAGAAATATTCAAAAGGAGGGGTGAAGAAGATCCTTAGTCTCTTTCTGGATGTGTTTTTGTGCATCTCCAAATTAAGTAATACTTCTGACTCTCTAGGCTTGCACACTAGCTCGAAGGAATGCTGATGTCTTCCTGAAATACCTGCACAGGAACAGCGTCAACATGCCGGGGATGGTGACACACATCAAAGCACCTGAACAGCAAGTGAAAAGTAAGAGATTTCTTGTTCTTTTTTTTTTTTCTGCACACGAATATGATCATCATGTGCTGTGGTATGTGTGGTGATGGAGTAGTGAAGCTTGCCCACGTGGAAAGAGTTCTGTCAGGCTTAACAGGAAACAATTAAAATTGTTCGCACACTTTGAAGGAGCTACCAGTCTTCAAAGTCTCTTACAGTCAAATGAAGTTGCTTGGAATTCATTTATCTGCTACTTACAGCTATTCTTTTTTCCACTTGAGACTCAAATGTGCTGCTTTTATTGAGACAATGAGATAGTAAACTTCCACATGATAATGTTTGGTCTGAAGCCAAATGGGAGCTGATCACTGTAAGCTTACTCAGTATGTTAGTGTCGTGCATTCTGAAGTTCCTTGGGAGTGCCAGTGTGGTACGAGATAATCCCTTGAACGATGCCCTTGGGCTCTTCTTGCAGTTTGAATCAGTAGTGGGGAGCTTCATGAAGTATAGGATAATTGGCATCATGTTTAAATTAGATGTGTAGATAGGTAGTAGCTGAGGTGATGCAGGAAAGAACTACTACATGAGGCTTGGCTTTTGCCAAGATTAATAATATGTAGTGCAGCTTTAATGTGTAATATGCACTCTAGGGAATGTAGAGAGAAAGATCTGTAGGGCTTTCAGGGGAGAAAGTGCAAAAATTAATAGGGTATGCATAGCTGATGTGTGAGAGGTGGGCAGAACAGAGATCAGAGAGATTCAGAAGTAAATATTGCATTTTACTATTTTAATTGCTTCTTGTATTCTGCTCTATGCATTTTGAAGCTCTGAGTGAACACTGGCCATGCTACAGACTCAAACCAGCAAAGTGTAATTGTCTAATTAATTGCTTTTTGCACCTACCAAAAGGGGAGTTATGCATATGATGGAGCCAAACTCAAGAGGAACATGTCAATAGGTCCAGACGAAAAGTTGCAGCAAGGAAAACTGTAATGGGACAAAGTGTTGCAGCAAGATGGAGTAGAGCACGTAGCCTAGAGAGGTAGCAAAATCTCCACCCTTAAAATTTTGTAAATTTAGTTGAAAAACTTTGATGTTAGTCCTACTTTTAAGAGGAGATTGAAACAGATGGCCTCCAGAGGTCACTTCCGCTCTAATTTACTTGATGACTCTATTAGAAAGGGACATGCTCACTGCTTCACTTTACTGCAAGGGGAAAGTAGTTTGTGTTAAACTTACCCATATATCTGACAGTACTCAAATTGAAGATTTTCCTCTGCTGAATATTTTCTGTTGGAAAGATAATGGAGTATTGGCCATACTTCTCACTCTCAAGGAAATAATTGTATTGTGACAGTTGAAACTTTGAGCATGTAGAGCTAAGACAAAGGATTATTTTTCCTGTCACCAAGGCATCAATATTTATAGAACTGTGCAAGACAAAATCTCAACACAAATGCCAGCAGTATCAATCACTGAAGAAGTGTTGCTGACATTTGTCACATTTGACTTTATCTCTGTAGTAGACAAAGAAAACAAAGGAGAAGCAAGCAGGAGGTTGTAGCTACCACACTTTGAGTATTAGACAAACTTTTTAAAAATTCATTTTGGAAATCTCTGCCAAAACAGTCATTCTGAGAAAGGTAAAATGTGTTCAGATAAGGAAAGAGAAAGGTCTCTACTAATGTGAGAATAATAATTATATGTCAGAACCATAGTGCCATGCATGTTTTGGGTACATTTAAAATCCTGGATGAGTGATGCATGTTTAAACAGCAGCAAAAAAAGCAGCAAAAATCCCCAAGCAGAAAAAATTAAACTATGTGCTTTAACACTTTTTTCTCCCATAGACCATGTAATATATGCTTCTGAGAATTAGACATGAGTCAAGATAGAAATAGTGGGGACTCCTTCCTGTTAGGTCTCAATGATATGATGGTAGCTGACCTAATGATTTAAAAGTTCATTCTCCATGGTCAAATATGGAAGTAAGGAAAAAAATAATCTCTTCATCTCTTTTTCTAAATGGAGAAAAAAAATTAGAGGGTTTATTTTATTTTGGTGAAATAGAGGTTACATGCATTTTAAACATTCATACTGAGGGATATGCTTGAAACTAGCAGACTGCAATCAGTATACAGTATATAAAGTAAAGGTTTAAAAATTGAATAACCCTTGAGTTTAGGTTCTTGCAGAACTGCTGAACATTTTTCAAAAGCCTCATTCATTGGCACAGTTGATCCTTATTCTCAGCTGCAGATACCAGGAAAAGCAATGTCTTAATATAGATAAAATTTAGCAAAGAACATGCTTCGTGGGAAACAGGAATTACAAAGGTACTGAACTCTGAGAGGTGTCCTTCTGTCCTTGCATACCAGTGTAAATAATTTCTTCAATGAGCATTAAGAGTATCCAAATACTGTCCCATTTAGGAAGGAGTTGTGGCCTGTGGTGCAACAGGTGGATTCAGTCGGTTACAATTACTGTAAGCTCAGAAATGGACCATTTTTATCTTTGTTTCTGCTGCTAAGTTTGTGTGCTTCTCTGTTACCTGTTTCTGCTGTACAGGCTGTGACTGAACATAGTACAGGAACTTGCCTAATGGTGCTTATATTTTTAGATAGGTTGTCTAGAGGGTGCAGGATGTGTAGAGATAGCTGAGAGCTCTTTGAGCCTGGAAGTTTAGGAAACAATCCTAACAAATGCTGGATTCAAAAAAAATAACAACAACAGGATCTGTAGGTCAGACTTCTTGGGATAGAGCTGTTTTTCCAAACCTAGTATTAAATATTGATGTTCTGTAACTTTCTTAGAGTATTTCATAAAATATTTTTTCTCTTCCTTGTCAGTCCAAGAAATTAATGGCACTAACACTGACAGAGCCCAGCCAAATATCTCTCACTGCCTTGCCATCTGTATCATGTCCTGACAGAACAAACGCTGTTCCAGTTTGCTAAATTCACCTCGCTTGCTCTTTGTCAGAACTGCTTTGCTTGCGTCACTATCAAGATGTCTCTTTTTATACGGTGTGTCCAGCTGGGTGTGTTGCATTTTATAATGATAATTGTGTCCCACCCACCCCACCTCCCTGCCTCCCAAAATCTGGCATATATTCTGAGCAGGCATTTTGGAGGTGACATAAGGCAGAAATAAAACTGAGAAAACAGAAGAGGCTCATAACAAAGCAGCTCATAGCTTGGCTAAGGGACAGATCAGTTGAGGCTTATTTGAGGGGAGCCTGACCAGATTCCAACCAAAAGCAAGTCCTGGGTGATCGCAGCATCCCATGGCAAGTGGGAAAACAGTGCTTCCGAGAAGGAGGATGTTGGCAGTGATGCAGACAGGTTTCATAATCCTCAGGGAGGCTGTCGCAAGTGGTTGTGTTTGGTCCCAGATCACTGATGAGGTAGACAGAGATGCTTTTTCCCTCTGGCTTCCTGTTATTTGAGCTTCTCTGTCACACCGTATTTTGGAGTTGTTAGCTTTTGGGATGTGAAGTATGGTGAACTTGCACAGTGGAGGAGCAGAATGCAGAGACCATAAGACACCTAGCACCTAAATCCTCCATTTGTAATTATGAATCATGGAAAGCAGCCAACTGTTGGTATAAGGAGAAAAGTGAGTAAAGGGTGAAGAATAAGCGCTTTTTGTGACCTCTTCTGCTTCTGCTAGACCTTCCGTTTGGCTCTGCCCTTCCAACAGAGTCACCCAATGGAGAGAGTGGATGTCCCCATTTCCCTGTGTCTCAGCTTGCCATCTGGGTTCGCAGGAGCTCCAAAGTCAAGTAGGGCTGCTTCTCTGGAAGCAGCAGTGGGTAAAGTGAGCTTCACAAGAACTAGGATTTCTTTGTTTGGTAGAAAAACCCATAAGCATTAAAGAAGCAGAGGTCCTTTGCTAGGAAGAATTTAAAAGTTGGACATGTGGAATTGCATGTTAATGCTGGGATTTGGATGTAAATTGTCAATGGCTGACAGTTTCTCATAGTCAAGAACAAAACAACAAATTGTAGAGTTAATTATTTGGTTACCTGGAAATTCTCTCAAGGCCCGGTAACATGCATATTTGAACAAATCAAGTTAATTATATTATGTTGGTTTTGATTTTGGGTTTTTTTTACAGAGAATTATAAACTTAGTAGTTGTCTATTTTTATTACATATAATGTTTGCTTGTGCTGCATTTGATCTTGTGGTGACTTAAGGTTGTGTATTTGTTCATATGTATTAAATCATTAAAATACTTTATAGGATACTGATATATTAAAAAATATTTTTAATTGCAATTAATATGAGATGTTAAGCATGTAGCAATTACTTGTGCATGCTCGTTCTCTCTGAGGAAACCCCATTCAGGAACCATTTTTAACAGACTACATAGTCAATTCTGGTATAAGCAGTGGCAGTACCTCTGATAAATATTTGAGAGAAAAAAAAGTGTCAGTAGTAAGTTGTAATTGCATCTCTAGTTTCTTTAGCCAGCATTTCTGTAAGTAATGAAAAAGGAACACTCTGTATTTCATGAATATCAGGAAAGAACAAAAGAAAGAGTAACAGAAAAGAGTAAGTGTATAGTAAATTCTGCCATATACAGTATTTTAATCCCCTGATCTTAATGTGATAGTTCAAATTTGGTTGTCATAACCTCTGTTGAAACTATTTTCATTTCTTTAGATATCTTGAATGAACTGTTCCAGAGGGAGAACCGTGTGCTGCATTATTGGACCATGCGTAAAAGACGTCTTGATCAATGCCAACAGTATGTGGTATTTGAAAGAAGTGCCAAACAGGTAAGGGTTTTATATAAAAATCCTCTTTGGTGGTTGACATACAATCTCTTGTCTCACAGTAACAAATTTGCCATTGACTTCAATATTTCAAATGGCTGAAAGATCAGTGATTAAAATAGAAAGGTAAATTATTTGCCTTTAATACAGAAAACTAAATTTGTAGAGGCAGGGTGTCTGTACTGCTGTAACTTAAAGGCAGTGTTTTGCTTCTGTCATCTTCATCTGGTACTGGCAAATCTAATTTCTGCAAGCTTGTGTTTGACAAGTTGTTATGCTTGTTAACTTTTACACACACACCTAATTTGTCTGGGGAAATAGCAAGCAGCAGCATTTTTCTCAGACATTGCAGGAAAAATATCTAATTAAGTTGACTGACAGTTCTAGAAATCTGACAAGTTGGATAACTCATTAAACAATAATAACTGAATTACATTGGTTTTTCGGTTCTGTGTGTATTTGATTTCATGGTGTCTTGCGTGGTAGATCCACCTCTTTGTATTATGTTGAGTTTATCAGTTTGGAAAGAACTATTAAGTAACTACCACACACACACACACACAAAATCTCCTTCACTAATCAAAAAATATGCCATAAAAATAAATAAGGAGTTCAAGGCAGAATTAGTAACTAGAATGATCTGCAATGTTTTTTTACTAATTTTTTTTTTTAAACTGGATATAGGACAAAGAAAGGAAACTATCTGTTCCTGTTCTGCAGAAAAGGGCACAACGCCCATAGCGTGAAATATAGTTAGATCTACTTTAAAGGGCTCAAAAAACTATTTTTTTATTTCTTTCTGGCAGCCAATTTAGACCAAAGTTTAAATACTTGTGATGTGTTTTACTCTCTTGAAAGAATTCTCCAATCTGTCTTTCATGCTTCCACAAAGAAATTAATGCAAGATGAAACTCGGAGTGAGTTTGAAGACTGATACCTCTTTAAAACAACAATAACAACACCCCTTCCCTGCCCCGACCTCCCCTGCTTTTGAATAACCTTAATTTTAACCTCTGCCAAGCACATGATCTGCTTGCTTTTGTATAGAGATTACTGACTAACAGTCAAACACTGAAAATAAAGGTCTGTCAGCGTTTTCATTGTAAATCCCATTTTTCAGCAATCACCAGTTCAGTCATTGAAAAGCAAAGCAAGCCAAACCGTATATGGGACTCCACACTGATTAGCCAAAAAAAAAAAGGAAATGTTGCTGTCTTCGTTTAGATTTCTGTTTGGAAGATGGAAGAACCCATTCTTTGTGCTTTCAGAACTTGAATCTCTTGTGATGAAAACAGATACCATGGCAGTTTGCAGGGACAGTGGTAGATGTTCAGATCCTTCCATAATTAAGGGCTTGTCTGATCTCTAAGTTGATTTCTCCAGTTCTTGTAGTGATACCTCACATGAAATTGCAAGTTGATCTAAACTGTGGGAATTAGCATCAAGATGAACTTTGTCATATCGTACCTCTAGAGAGTACCAAGTTCTGAAAGGACAACATTTCATTCTCATGGTGGGGATATTGGAACTAAAGGATCTTTAAGGTCTCTTCCAACCCAAACCATTCTATGATTTGGGGAGGGGAAGTTTTTTGTTTGTCATTCATTCTAGCATTGTGTAATAAACACTCTAAAAAAGAGGTAGAGTTAAAAAAGTTAAAAGCAAGAAATATCAAATGTTGTGAAGTTATATCAGCAGTAGCCATTCTGCCTGTCCACATCAGTCTTCATTTGCAAAGATTGATTAGAATGACAGGGGGTGTCATAGAGGTGGTTGGTTGAAATGTTACTTTTTTGGCAGAAGTCCAAGAGTTGGTTTTTTTCATCAGTGACTTTTTAAAAGTATAAGCCCATCTCATCAGGCTTGCGTCTACACTAGTATGTGACTAGGTAAATAGTATCTACATCAGGTAAATGGCATTTACATGCGGTGTTGAATTTTGAAGGCTTTCTACTCACTTTAGTGTTTGCACCAAGAGGCAAAAGAATCCTAGGTAGAAGTAAGGGAATCAAAGTTATTCCATCACAGTTTTCATGAGCTTAAGTTTTTGGTGGAATTATAATACAGACAATGTCTTTTCTGATTCAGTGTAAGATTATGCTCTTAAAAAATACATATCTGCCATCCACCAAGATAAAACTTATCCTGTTCTTGGTAATGTGGATAGATTAACTCTCATGATTTCAGTTTACTCTTTTAAGGAAACAGCAAGGACTGACTAGCAATCTACTACTTGTTCTCTTGGGGTATTAAATTTTTGTCTAGTACTGTATGTACTTACAGAAGACACAGAAGATACACAAAGATTTAGTAATAAGATGGTTCTAAGCAAGCCATATTAAACTCTTTGAATATCTGATTTTGGCTTTGTCAGAAACAAGAAGTTTCTACGTTCACGTACCTCTGCATACTGCTGTAGGTATCCTACATTTAGAGCTGCAAAACAGTCTTCAGTTAGATTTTTACTGTTATGCAGCAGTTTGAGATGACTTTTGTTCTTCTGGGACCCAGAGATTACTTGTGCTTAAAAGGGCAGCAGATATTAATGTGGGTAAAACATTGATAATAACGTGGATCAGCATTTGTCATAGCAGTGAGCAAATACAGTGTCAGGATGTGGAAGAGAAACAATTTTAGTTTGCAGTTCTTAGTTCTTGTCTTTTTCTGCCTATACATACGTTAATTTGTTTAACTGATATTCCTTCTCTGCTGTAGGTTTAATTTCTAGGAGCACAGACCATGCTTTGTGAGACTGGAATACATGTCAGCCAAAGAGTGAACTGATAGTTACTTCTACATGCTTGGAAAGTTTAGCCTACATGCTTGGCAGTCTTATGTACATTTTTGCAAGTTGGAAAAGTGCATATTTGAGTCCTGTGTGGCACCAAAAAAGTGTTTGTTTTTCCCTTGGTTGAGGAAAACTGTAAACACAGTCAGTTAGAACCTTTTAACAGTGAACTGCTATAGAGGTAGTGAACTTCCCTCACGTATTCAGATTCATATGTAATTTTTAATTCCTTAAGCATTGCTTCATAGACTAAGTGAATTAATTAAGAATTATGAACTGTTTGATATTGTAGAGGTATTAGATGATTGCCACAAGTGACATAGAGTAAAATTCACCTGTGGCCAATCTGTGTTTGTGAAATAGTGATTACAGATGGTTTCTATTGGCAAAAATATATTGCCTTTTTTCTTACTTTTCCTTCATTTTTACTTTATTTAGGCTCTGGAATGGATTCATGACAACGGAGAGTTTTATTTATCCACACATACTTCCACTGGCTCCAGTATCCAGCACACTCAAGAGCTGTTAAAAGAGCATGAGGAATTTCAGATCACAGCAAAGGTAAAATAAATAAATAAAATTATCACGGCATCACAGAATAGTTAGGGTTGGAAGGAACCTCTGGAGATCATGTAAGTCAACCCCCCAGCCAAGTCAGGGTCACGTAGAACAGGTCATACAGGAATGCATCCAGGTGGGTTTAAAATGTCTCTGGGCAGGGAGACTCCATGACCTCCCTGGGCAGCCTGTTCCAGTGCTCTGCTACTCCAATGTAAAGAAGTTCTTCCTCATGTTGAGATGGAGCTTCTTGTGTTTGAGTTTATGGCCATTACTCCTTGTCCTGTCACTGGGGATCCCTGAAGTGTCTGGCACCGTCCTTTTGACACCCACCTTTGAAGTACTTATGCATATTAATGAGATCCCCTCTCAGTCTTTGCTTCTCCAGGCTAAACAGGCCCAGCTCCCTCAGTCTCTCCTCACAGGAAAGATGCTCCAGACACTTCATCATCTTAGTAGTCTCTGCTGAACCCTCTCCAGTAGCTCCTTGTCTTTCCTGAACTGCGGAGGCCAAAATTGAGCACAATACTTCCCATGTGGCCTCATGAGGGTCAAGCAGAGGGAGAGGATCTTCTCCCTGGCCCTGCTGGCCACACTCTTCCCAACGCACCCCAGGATACCATTGGCCCTTCAGGCCGCAAGGGCACACTGCTGGCTCGTAGTCAGCTTGTCATCCACCAAGACTCCTAAGTCTTCTGCAGAGAAGGTCTAGTAGGTCAGCCCACAACCTGTACTGGTACCTGGGGTTATTTCTCCTCAGGTGCAGGACTCTACCCTTCCCATTGTTGAACTTCATTAGATTTCTTTCTGCCCAACTCTCCAGCTTACCAAGGTCCCACTGAATGGCAGCATAGCCTTCAGATGTATCAGCCACTCCCCCCGGTTTCCTACCATCAGCAAACTTGCTTAGTGTGCATTCTGTCCCTTTGTCCAAGTTGTTGATAAACAAGTTGTATTATGTAAGATTTGAAACAAAATAAAACAGTCGAGTTCCCCTTGCCCCTCAAAAAATCCCCCAAAGATGTGTCCATCAAGATTTGTTTACTTGCAGCAGCTCTCTCTGTATTTCTGCTGGGAATAAAAAAAACCAGAAGATAACCAGCAGATAATCGGTGTTATTACTGGAGCTGCATGAGCCCTATGTGCTGTTGATTTCTCGTGAAAGAATCATAGTGAGATAGCTTGAAAACGTTTTCAATACATACAAACCTTGCAGGGCCTTTGATTTCCACTTTCATGTGCTCATGACTGTGGATTACTGGATGTTTATTTAGGATAAAGAATACAAAAAGGCATATTATTGTTCAGCTGTGATTTAATTAGAAGATAGTAGAAGAATTAAAGCTTTGTTTGTTAGGGAACTCATTTTATTAAAGTATTCTATGATTCTGCTGGAAAATTTTTTGAGTGGTGGCAGCACAATGTAATTCTACATCTCTGGAGGCCTATACAGAGATGCAGATGTCACTTAGGAGGCTTGCCAGTTTTCACATGGGAGAGACAGGCAATCAGTGCATGACTGAAGTACCTGAGCTTACGTAACTTTGTCTGTCTCTGTTCAAACTGTCACCTCTTTCCACCCCTTGGCTTTCCAGCCTTCAGAGAGAAACAGTAGAGCCCAAGAAAGCAAGCAAATATTCATTTGTGTGAAGGACCACCTCAGAAGAGACTTGGAGATGGAGTTGGTCATGGGACATGTGGGAGGGTAGAAAACAGAATGCAGATAGAACACAGGTCACTTTTGATTTTCAGACTTGGATTTTCTTCCTTCTGAGCTTTGCTCCAGCCTTTGTTCTGCTGGATCTCTTCCAGCATGCAGAGCACCACTGCTCTGCCTTGTTTCCTCTGTCATCCTGCAGATGACGTGGGTGCTTCTTTTGAAAAGATGTTGTTTTTGCCACTCCCTTGGCATTTCGCTACCTGTTGGGAAGATGTGTTAGCTCTTGCGAAGTCCATAGTGAAAAGAAATCCTTGAATGAGGGACCATTGGGGAAGAAAAAGAATTTTAAAAAAATAAAAAGGACAAATTGTTGATTTTTTCCAATTAATATGAGTCAAATATTTATTGAATGTTTTGCTTAACTCCCTGTTAACAAAGGCCCTGGCAGTGCACTTTACTCTGACATGCTATCAGAGAGAGCATCGATTGTGAATGGTCTATGATTTACATGAAAGAAAGTTCATAGTCTTAGGCAGCTTGTTATTTTGGAAAAGCACTTAGTTACAGATTTGATGATGGCTATTTTTTTCTCTCAGTTTCCTTCCAGCAACTATGTGATAACAAAGCTTAATATTGAAAAGATCTAAAGAATATAGTCTTAATCTTTTAAATAGTAAAATCTATAACAAGACTTATCTCCATCTCAGCATTTCAGTGGTGTCTAAAGGAGGTATATTCTTGAGACCAGATTCTATGGGAGCAGTCCAGTACTAGTGCTTCAGTGGTAATGAACAAAATACCCTCTTTGGCATCAAAACTCTTGTATTGATGTAAGGAGAATATCCATGTTCTGAAAAGCTTGCCTAGCAGAATTTAATCTCTGGGTTAGATATGAAGCACATTTTTCAAAGAAAAATAAACAATCTGCCTCTAGTCATGTAATAATAAAGCCTGAGGAAATCTACCTTAATCTTGTGCTGTTTTTACTCAGTAGAAGGTATCCCTTTAAAGAGTTCTGGGGAGAGAGAAGAGGCAGGTAGCTCCTTCCATGGCTTCTCCAATTGCAGTTAGTAGCAAGTTAAGCAAAATGACCCCCTGCATGACAGGTAGAGCTAGTAACTGTACTATATTTTCCTGTTTTCATAGCAAACCAAAGAGAGAGTGAAGTTGTTGATACAGCTGGCTGATGGCTTTTGTGAAAAAGGGCATGCTCATGCAACAGAGATTAAAAAATGTGTCACAGCAGTGGATAAGAGGTACAGAGACTTTTCCCTGCGCATGGAGAAATACAGGACCTCTTTAGAGAAAGCTCTGGGTATTTCCTCTGATTCCAATAAATCGGTAAGAGAAATTTCAGTGTGATGACACACAAACAAGCTTTACTTGCATTTGATTTAGCTGCCGTTTTCTCCTGTCTCCTTCCTTAATCAATTCTTCCTTTCTTTAATAAAGAGCAAAAGCTTGCAGCTGGATATAATCCCAGCCAGTGTCCCTGGGTCAGAGGTGAAACTGCGTGATGCTGCTCATGAGCTTAATGAAGAAAAACGAAAGTCTGCCCGCAGGAAAGAGTAATAATTTTTTTTTTTATTTTTAATCAATGAGAATGCATAAATCAATCCTGATAATGAAGCAACTGTCATGGCTTGTCTGGCAGCTTAGAAATTGTATAAATGGTAAAAAGAGAGTGATATTACTCAGTAGCTTCTACTGCCTTTTATTCACATGCTTGTTCTCACAGATAGTTCTAGCATGTCAGACTCTTAAACTTTCAAAACTGTGTTAGACTTCTTCTAACATGCTTTTTTCCTTTTAAAAGAAATGTGAGATAAATATGTAAGGGAAGGAAGGAAGACAGAAGTTAAATGACTGTAGCAAGTGAAAAGTGTTAGAGAAAAATTTCCATCTCCTTCCCCATTTCTTTTTGTGCTGGTTAGTAATGGAGGATGTTACCTCTTATATTTCCTTCATCTGTTGTCTCTCTTCACATTTCAGTTCTCAGATTTTTCTTGCAGCAGTGGAAAAAGCAAAAGCTGATGAGGAGAAAGATGTATTCTGGTTATTAGGCATTCGTAGTGATCTAACAGACTGATATTTGATTATTCTTTCTGTTGTCACCTAAGGTTCATTATGGCTGAGCTAATTCAGACAGAAAAGGCTTACGTAAGAGACCTCCGGGAATGCATGGATGTAAGTTTTCTTTTTTTCACTAATCTTGTAAGACAGGATTCAATCCGTTGCTTCCTGTTTCTTTCTGATTTTAACAGCCAAGCGTGATTAGTTCAAAGTCATAGAACCAAATTAATTATCTTTACTGCTATTAAGAAGAAACCTAGAATTACATCTGATAACAGCCATTTCAAAATTCATCTTATATATTTTGCTTTTGTCAGTTCTGAGTTTCAGCATTTGTTTCTTTCCCAATTCATAATTGTGCGTGGGGGTTTTGTTTTAGAGAGAGGAGGGAAAAAGGAGGGGTTTGCTTTATTTGCTTTGCTAGCAATAGAGAAGAGCTTGTGCTAATTCTCTTATTATCTGTATCACATGTTCTGCTACTAGCTGACTTTTTGAATAGAAATTCAGAGAGATTCCATGGAAAAGTGCCCAGTAATTGTTAACGCTGAAGCAACTAATGTTCAGTGCTGGTTGTTGCACAAAGCATGAACTTCTAGACTGCAGACATGACCTTGATAAAGAATATCCTGAAGCATTAGAGGTTGTCAAGAACACTATGCATTTTAAATGATGAAGTCTCAGAGACTATGTTAAATTGTCAGTTTTAGAACTTGGATTTCACTGTCAAAATCAGAAGGTATATTTGACATAATAGGCACTGTCACAATTGGAGATGATGATGCTGTGTGATCTTTGCCTAGTTTCTCTCCAGGAATGCATACTTACAGATACCTGGCTGCGTCTGTTGGGAGTTTATCATCACTTTTCACGCATCTTTTTTGTTCTGGGCAGACATATCTATGGGAAATGACAAGTGGAGTTGAAGAGATCCCACCTGGTATTGTAAACAAAGAACACATTATCTTTGGAAACATGCAGGAAATTTATGAGTTCCACAATAAGTGAGTGACTTATCTTCCATTTCCATATTACTTCTAAATCCAAATGATGACCTGAGGGATTTCCTAATGAAAATATTGTGTATGAATAATGGATGCTTTTTCATAAAAAAGAAGCTAAAGGTTTTCCTGTTGCATTGCTAAATTATTTCAGTTGTTGCTTTTTGCAGCCAGGTAAGTACACAATTAGAAACTGTATTTTTCAATCTCAGGCATCTTTCAGCTTTTAAGTAATTATGTGGATATATTAAATTTTTGTTGTAGATTTTTCAGTTGTTCTAAAGAGATAAAAAACACTGAACTCAATAGAACACAAACATAGCACAAATGTCAAGACACTATCATTCTTTCAGAACCCTCATTTCTGATTTACAAGTGCAACTATTAGTCAGAAAAAGTACAGCTCCCAACTTTTTCTTGGCTCTTCTTAGCTTCTCTGGTGATGCCCCACCATCAATACATTGACTCGTGTATGGTGCCTGAGGGAGTCTTGTCCACTGCATTTCTTCTGAATGGAATGGTTCTTAGGGAAATCCATGTACAGATGTCGTGCTCTGAATCTTTGTTCATGTCAATTAAGTGGTGTTTGTATTGGGTTATAATTCTTCAAAGTAATAAAATATACCTAGGATATTTCACACCTTCATTTTACAGTTCTTTGTATGCTTTGTGTTAACTTGAGAACTTGAGCATCCATAAAGCAAGTCACCTTTTTTAGGGCTTTTTTTTTCCCAACTGCGATGAAAGCTGAAAGAAACCTTCTTGATAGAGAAGAACAGAAATCACTACATTTTTATGTACGCTTACGTGCTAACTGCATGTCTGCTAGTTCAATTTCTGATCTTCACATTAGAATTTTTGTTGAATTATATTTTATACCAGTACTTTTATACACATTTTTATCCATTCCAGTTACCTCTATTTCTTTAACTCTTGCTTTGGGTATGAATTACAGCAAGTTTTCTAATTGCCTTTATTCACAGACAATAGTTCTATATCAGGTGTTGTAATGAATATGTTTCATGTGCCTTGTACTATTTGTTTCTTTTCTATCCACAGTATATTTCTCAAGGAGCTGGAAAAGTATGAACAGTTACCAGAAGATGTTGGACATTGCTTTGTTACTTGGGTAATGAAGTCAGACATGTTTAGAAGTAACAAGGGAGATAGGAGGCATGAAGGGATGGATTCTTGCTCTCAGATACTTTTTTAATTTGCAAAATTTGTGAAAGTACCTCTTTCTTCAAAATTGAGTAAAAACACGTGTCTTTAACTGAGAAAGAAAAAATAAAGGCACTCCTGCCTAGTTCTCTTGAAGAGTATGCAAGGTGCCTAAACCTGGGTGTAAGTTTGGTTTGTCTTAACTATTAATAATCTACTTTTGCATACATTGCTGTTTTTTCAGTGTTACTTATCTAATGTATATTCTTATGCTGCTGCTTCAAATGGGAAAATAATTCTGTATAGCTCCATATCCTGATAGAGAAGAAAAGGTCTGTGATGACTGTGTCAAAACTTTGAGACAGGAATGATGCTCTCTGATAACCTGTGTGAATTTGCATTTTGTTCTGCAGGCAGACAAATTCCAAATGTATGTTACTTACTGTAAAAATAAGCCAGATTCTACTCAGCTGATATTAGAACATGCAGGAGCATACTTTGATGTAAGTACATCGTGTCCATCTTAAAAGTATGCCTTTGCAGTCTGACTCATTTATTTGCAGTTATGCTGAGTGCCTAATTTCTTAAGAAAATGCAAGTTTCCTGCTACTAATGCTGCAATTTATTAAGCTCTCATCTTAAGAAAATCAGTCCCATATCTCACATGGTTAGCTTGCATTGCTCAGTTGGTGTTACGAAGCTGTCAAATCAGATGTGAAAAGTTGCTGTCACGTATCAGAGCAGTTCAGAACTGCAAGCAGGTTCTGACAAAAATAACCAAAACATGAATCTTCAGCTCACACAAACACATTCTGCACTTCTGCACATCTTAGCATTTTGATGTGCTTTGTTTGCTTTGTATGAAATAAAGAGAGAAATCTTTGTTAAATTTTTGGAGCACTTTAAATTGTAATTGCATGTAGTGGTAACTCAGTTGACTGCTGTTCAGAATGTCTAAACCAACCACCTTGCTTATGCAGTTCCAAGGTTTCTTGATCTACACACATAATATTCAGCATTAAAAAGGACAGAAATGTAGATCTGCTGGAGGTTTTAGGGAGGAATTTTGTGCACAGTAAGTTTTGGTTGAACGTGTATTTGAGATGATTTGATTAGAGTGCTTTGGGTTTGTTTTTCCCCCCCTGTGCTTAGCCACTAGCTTTGTATGCTTTATTTCATACAAAGCAAACTAAGCACACCAAATTCTTTTAGAACTGTAGAAGTAAAGAGAAAGACATAATAAAAAAGAAACCAAACAAGAAAAAAAAATCCCTGAAGTTTTTGGGGTTAATTTCAAAAGTCCTATCGTTGAGGAGATCTGGATTCTAAACATTGGAAAGTAAATTCTTTCTGTTAAATTTGGAGAAGAGCAGATAAGTTACAGAAAATCAGGCAAGTATGACAACAACAAAAATCAAAGAAAATTTCGTAAATATCATTTTAAAAAAATAAAAAGGGCTCTGATAAAACTATCAGAAATGAATTCTTGCCACCACCTCCTTTGGTCCCTCTGTTTTACCAGGATATCCAGAGGTCTCCAATCCCCTAATCCACCTAAAGTAAATTAGAAGTGTGAAAACCTAAATCTGTTCACAGGGAACTTCAGGAGTTTTCACTGATGTCACGCTGGTCCATGTGAGAACAGCATGTCTCTCCTGTCTTGGGAATTTCTGATATTGTAATCATGGTTAGAAAGCACAGAGCTGCAGGGCTTAGCTTGCTGTTTGAAATTGCATGGTTAAAATACATGCAATGCTATGATACATGGCAGACCCTAGCAGTGAGTTCAGCCGGTGTTCAGTGGCTTGAACTACGTAATCATCCCATCTAACGCATGTAAATCTTTTTGCCTCCTTTTATTTCATGGACGTCATTCTTTTTTTTTTTCCCAAGTGCTTGGTAACCTCTTTTCTTTAGTCGGAAGCTGTTTGTCCGTGCTCCCCCTTGCGGGGGACGAGGCTGTCTGTGGCTGTTGGCAGTGAAACTGCCAGGGGATGCTGAGAAACCTGCACCTCAGCCTTCCTCTCATAGTCCTGGCTCCTCCCTGGAACACTGAAATTTGGGGGATTTTCTCTCTTGGAAGTAACGGAAGAAGTGCAGATTTTATTGTTTTTTAAAAAGGCATTGCCACACTTTCTATATCCCTAATTGTTGCTCTTTGTGTTTAGGTTTGTTGAAATGTTTCACAAGTGCACTTGCAGGTGATAATCTGTTTGTATGAAGTGAGCAGGCTGATAGGTCACAAGTCAGTGGGTCTGGAATAGCTGGTCACCTTTGGTTTGTTTTTTTTTATTTTTCCTTGCTAAAGTAGAATTTAAACTTAATGTATATTATTGCATAGCCTCAAAGCAGTCTATAGCTGAGTGTTGGTGCTCACAGTCCTCAAATGTTTGCTTTTTTTATGTAGGAGATACAACAACGACATGGACTGGCGAACTCTATATCCTCTTACCTTATCAAACCTGTCCAAAGGATAACGAAATACCAGCTTCTTTTAAAGGTCAGTGTTAATTTAAAGTTCTTCATCTGATTCTGCTGTTCTTAAGGCAAAGCTCTTGCTGAAGCAGGAGGGCTGTTCTGCTCTGCACTCTGAGACTACAGTGTCCTGGGCAGCCTCAAATACTGCTGCAGTATTTCTCAGCAGAGCACTGAAAATGAAAGAAGGCATAAGCAAACAACTTTTTGTCCAGATTTCTGTAAATCTGCTAATGTTTGCTTAGAAAATATAATTTGCATTTCCAGGGTAGAAAAGTAATTTATGGCCATATAGTTGCATTTTTGTAGTAGTTTCTATGACAAACTTTAGCAAGCCATTAGCTATATTGATGGTAGTAAGTACTGTAAAATAGATATAATTTAATATGTTTAGATATAAAACTATAATAAAAAATATCTATAAGATATACTTATATACACACATATATTTATATATATACACTCTGAGTACTGGTTGCTGTTGCACAAAGAGTTGTTATTTGTAATGTTGCCTGAAAGTGTCAAGTAAACAGTAGCTGTTAAAATAAATGAAACTTTTGGAAACCTGTAGTTAGAGCTTTCACTCAGTGGACAGATGTCTTCTCAACTGCAGTGTTCTTGAACTGTGCTTGGTCTCTGTTAGGTGGCGTTGCTTGTTTTGTTATAGCTGCCTACAAAAGCACTGTAAGTGATCTGTGTCTCCCCTTTTTGCTTGAGAACAGCCATGCATGATTGCTTTGGAAATTTCTGAAAACCGTAAGAGGCAATTTCAGGTCAGCTTGGGTGGAAACAAGTCTTGTCATTTTTGACTGAAGTGTATTTTCTATTCTTCTCTTGCAAAAAGTTGCAACTTAATCAAGGTATAACTTAGAGAAATACTCTAGGTGTTGCAGTTTCAGAAATTTTGAGGTATTACTTCCAAAAATTATTTTTTTTTTAATATAAATATGCCTTAGCCTGCTACGTTATTGAAGTGATGGAATAGATCAGTTTCACCAGTGTTTGCAGAGCCAGGTATCTTTGCTGCATAGTAAAATGGATTTATTTGGTGGTTTCTGGGCTTGCTTTCTTTCCTTTTTACTTTTTTTAATTTTATTTTATTTTGCTATAATAAGAGAGAGATAAAATATTAAGAGCTTGAGAGCCTAAAACTTGAATGATAGATGAAGTATTTTACATTTGTGAAAGTTCTGCTTATTTTTCTAAATGGTATAGAAGCTGTGCCTCTAAGGAGTATTTAGTTGCTCTCACTGTTCTGTGGAGTTGTCATGCATAATTTCAGTGTGATCATGTAGTGTTTTGCTGTGATAGTGGTATTGCCAGTTAAAAAAAATTAATGTAATAGTAGGAATTACATGGCTTTCCCTTTAAAAAGAAAAAAGGAATTTAACCTGAGGAGATGAATTAAGTGGGCCTTTTGAATAATAGAAGGAACATAATATGCCCTTTTGGTTACATAAGCTACATTTTATCTTGATACTGTTCAAATGCTTAAAGGCTCTGAGGAAATTTGAATATCAGCTCAGGCACTATTATGTTAAATCTGTGGGATGTCGAATGGGCAGAGAACTGTATGCCCTAAATTCTACTGCAACACTTCAGCATGTTCCATTCTCTAACTTCTGTCCATTAGTTAATGCTTGTTTGTATTAAGAAGTTTTGTCTGTAGGTTGCTTTTAACTGTGTGAATACAGAATGGAGTCATTCATGGAATACTTTGAATAAAACGGTGTAAATCCTCTTACCAGCAGTAGTACAGAGCCAAGTCTTTGATGCAGTGGAGCAATGACTAACATGGGAGGTGGGAGGGGTCCCTTTTTGCTGTCCTGCTTTCCACCATCTTCCTGACTTGGCAGCTGCCTTGTTCTGGGCCTTGATGTAGCACAGCATCTGATAACTGTGTCTGCTTATCAGAAAAAAATTTGTCCTTAACGTAACTTTTAAAGATTTCTTATTAAGCAGATAATCCTGTTTAAATTAGAAGTGATTAACTGAAAGCTTGGGCCGCTCCTTGAAGGAATGATAATGATAAAACCAAAGTGTACTGTAATGTCATTGGCAGAGTAAGAAGTTCAAAAAGATTTTTACATGTCAAAAATTATTCTTGGCTTGTTAGAAGTACTGTTGGGTTGTCTGTTGTATTAGTGCAGAAATACATGATAGACTCCTCTTGTCTGCTTGTCTTTTGCAGGAGCTGCTCACGTGCTGTGAAGAAGGTAAAGGTGAGATTAAGGATGGCCTGGAGGTGATGCTTAGTGTGCCAAAGCGAGCCAATGATGCCATGCACCTCAGCATGCTGGAAGGTAAGAGTCAGGCTGCCTTTTCAATTTCATTGTGTGCTGCAGATGAATTTTGTTTAAGGATGTGAATGTATTCTTATCTCTGGGTTTGTATTTTTCATACCTCTTTTTTGGAGGTATATAAGATGCAAACTTTTTTAGGAAAATTAATTGTTAAGGACAACTTTGTTAATTTTTTAAGTATTCTGTCATCCTAATCTATAGCTGTGCTGCTGCAGATTTGAAGAATAGTAGGCTAACAAAGGATTCCACTACAGACCCAAAATGCAATGGGTGACTGGTCAGATATGCTAGCTTTGGCTGCATTTTCCAACCAGTGTCCTTGGCTTCTTTGTAAGAGGCACATAAGTATATTAGAGGTGATTTATGTATCAAGTAATTGTCTCCAAGAACTTTGTCTTTTTCACATCTGTTTTCTGCCTGTTCCATAACAGACTTCTGGTTGAAATGAAATGTATCTTCTGGCAGTAAAATGTCAGCGTAAGCCAATTTAGCCCAAGTCTTAGCCAGCATAATCATGTTCATGGCAGACAGTGGAGTTTGGAAGTAATTGCTTCTATGTGCTTAGAACAACTTTCTGCCAGAATCTGTTTTGTAATAGGCATATTATAATGTATGATGGTGCCATCACACATTTAGTAATAAAAGTGTTTTTCTTTGCCATTTAAATTTTTTTGAGATAAAAGCAAGGCCACCTTACCCTGCAGTTGCTGAATAAAGACTTATAGGTGCTTCTAGTCAGTATTCCTTTTCTTCCTCTCTTGCCTTCTAGTAGTAAAAGGCAGCTTGTCTTGGAATTTCCAGTTTTGTGTAAGCTACTATGAAACTCATCTTGGTTTGACATGTGATCCTTGATCATGTGAATCTCTGTTCCTTGATTTTAAACAATAGGGATGTTGGTCAGTTTGCGGGATTGGTTCCAGATGCTTTGTTCAGGAGATGATGTTAGTATAAATGCTGACCAGCTTTGGTAATCACCTTTTAACACTGGGAATGCGACTCTGGAGAATATCCTAATCTTTTACATAAGTTAGTTTTAAAACAAATCATGCATGTATTGTTGACTCATCCCACATTAGACAAATATAGTGAGTGAGCACATTTCCTCTTTATGTCTCTGGAGGATTTTGACTGAACATCCTGATGGAACTTGCCTCTAATTTTCTCCATACCATTGCCTTGTTTAGAACAGTGAGAACTGACAAGCTGTATTTATTTGAAATACAGTTTGCTACCACTGGTAGACTAGTTTTGATTATCCTGTAACTCTAAAGCTGTGTATTAAATTGAGAGAACATGGTACCACTACAGTGGAAGTAAAATTGTTGGTATTCTCGATCTTCATCTTTTTTCATTGTGTTTCAAGATAAGTGACCCAGTTGCTAATTTCTTTATTGTGGATGAGTTCTGGAGAGACCAATGGCAGAATGATCGCTTGCCAACAGCTCCAAGCTACCATGTGTTTTCATCACCAACTGGAACATGTCTGCATGCTTGTTGCATATGTGGTAGGGAAGGTGTACCTGAAGAAAAGGTGGCATTTGGGAGCTTGTCACTGTCAGAAGAACCTGATGTGCTCCGTGTGTCCTTGGAGGTTGCTCACTTTATACAGTGTCAGAAATCTTGTAAGAGAAATCATTTTAATCATGGAAAAGGTTAACAGAAGATGATGTAGACAGATCTGTCATTTGTTGGTAAAATACTGCCAGAACAGTTGATTAACTTCTTAACAGTTGGATCTCTAAATTTAGAAGTACACTTGAGCTACAGTTACATTTAGTATATTGTAGTGTTGAAATCAAGTCTAGTTTTTAGTATTGCTTCCTTGGAATTCCATCTTTTGCATGTTGTATTGGGGAAAAATTGTATTTCTTAATAAACAGAAGCTGTATTTTTTAATTTCCTTGTATTACCAACTTTTCATGGTGAACTTTTCCTCTCCCTCTGTTTTTAGGTTTTGATGAAAATATAGAATCTCAGGGAGAGCTCATCCTTCAAGAATCCTTCCAAGTGTGGGACCCAAAAACTCTGATTCGAAAGGGAAGAGAGAGGCACCTTTTCCTTTTTGAGATGTCCCTCGTTTTCAGTAAAGAAGTAAAGGACTCAAGTGGAAGGAGCAAGTACATTTACAAGAGCAAACTCTTTGTAAGTATGGGAGAACAAGTGATCATATTTACAAAACTGTCTAGACTAGGCTCTGATTAAGCTCAGATGATTTAAATGTGCCTGAAGGACTTGAACAACTATTACAGTGCACTGGAAGAACAGCCCTGGAATGTATAGACTGAGTCTTTCAACTTTGCTACTTTGTCTTGCTTTTGAGGAGAAAGAATAGGGTCATAGCAGCCACTGAAGGAGACGTGTCAATCTTGGTGTGTTAGATCAAAGAAAAATCAATATTGGGCTGGATTGATTTTGTCTTAATTGTGGGTTTAGATTGCTTGTTTTCTAAGGCTTATTTGTATAAAGCAGAAGGATAGAAGAAGTTGACAAGCTGCCTTCATCTTTCTTGTTTGCTATTGCTGTTGTAGTAATATTCATGTTAAGGATTCATTTTAGTGGATATTCTAGATTTACTGCTTGGGAAAGGCAAGGACTTTGTTTTGAAAAAGTTTATTCCAGAATGACTACTGAGACCAGTAGTGTTACAGTAAAGTTCTGTAAATAAAATTATAGCGCTTGTGGTCTACTGAAAGGATGTAAAGGTGTAAATGTTTTTCTTTCCATCCAAAAAACAAACAAACAAACAAAAAACAACCTCTCCCCCTAAAAAAACCAAATAAAAAGAACAACCCACAAAAAAACAACCAAACAAAAAGCCAAACTTCCGCTATTCGTTTCATTGTCTCTAGCATGTGTGGTTTTCAAAATATGTCCTGGAATTCATATCCTTCCTGTCTCACTGGATGACTTGGGTGAGAGCAAGCAGTATTCACACTCCATAAATTTAGGTACCCAAGTGGCAAGACAACCTCCCATGGCTTGCTCTGCATCTGTCAGGAGCAAGATTAGTTTTTATACCAAATAGTTCAGAACAAGTACTTGAAATTACTTTCCTTCTTAGAATCACACTCTAGAAAACATTCTGCTATTGATCTGCTTATTGTTGGGATATATGACTAAGTCTGTGTGGTATAAATACTGAGTATTTTTTCCATGCCCTTTTTGCTTCATCCATTCCCACTTTCCACTTCTGTATCCAAACCGGTAAAGCAGGTTGGTCAGAAAAGCCTTCTTTTTTTCCATATCTTACTTTGCATATTCTCTCACTTTTTTTCCAACACATACTTTCCTTCCTGATACAAGATAGCTAGTGGCTAACACAGCTGCAGCTGTTTTGCTGTTCACGCTTTTCTTTGTTGCTCTCAAGAACCTGAAATAGCAAAAAATGTCGGTGCGCTGTAGGGTAACAACAGCTGACGAGGAATTATGTGGGAGAGGAGACAAAGCTGAAAAATTATGACGACTGTGAGCTTGTCGTGTCAGATCCTCTGGCACAAATTCAGTGATAGACTTAGGTCCTGGAGAAGCTGGTGAAAATCTTGAAGACTCTCATTGTGCCTCATTTTTAAAATACAATACATTCAGTAGCCCACAATGATTTCTCTTCTCTAAGCTTATCCTTGGACCACATGCAGACTTTTAGCATTTACAGTGTCCTTTGCAAAAAGCTGTGTTGCTCAACTACATATTTGGCACAGGCCAACCTCCTTGCCTTGGGTTTTGAACCTCACTCCCTCCCGCTAGTTTGGCTTGATGCTGGACCAGTATGGAGAAGGACAGTGAACAATCTATGTCCGCTTTGCCACTCCTTGCTGTACAGACCTCTACTGCATTGTCGCTTGGTAAATTAGTATTTACAAGTGTACCAAGCTTCTACATTTGCTAGGCTTTATAAAATAAATAGTGTTAAAAATGACACTGTCTTGCTCATTCCAACTTTGTATTGAGCAGCATAGTAGGGTGTGTTTTCTTGGAATTGCATAATATAATATTGGATTAAGTATTTTAAAAGCTTATTAACACACATAAGAGTTGTTAGTGAGTTAAGTTTAAAACACATCACAGACTTTTAAGTATTTCAGTGAAGAAGAGTCCATTTTACCAAAGAGAGATGACAAAGCTGAAAGGGCGGGTGTGTTGGTTTGGGGTATTTTTGGAAGAAATTCAATTAAAAGAATTCCAACAAAAACACCCCACCAAAACAAAGATACACAAATTGGCATCTAAGTGACACAAGAAAAAATTACCTTTACTCAGGTACTGCATATCTGATGTCTCTTGTAATGAACTGTGCATATGCTAATGATAACGTGTATGAGGGGGAAAATACAGCATGTAACCATTTAAGAATGCTTAGCAGCTGTTTGGGAGTGAGGGTTCTTGTAGTTTGACCTATAGTTCTTAGTTTGTAATTTTTTCTTAAGCAGAGCCTGTATGTATTGTTTAACTGGAAACAAATTCACATGAGTGAGATTTTGTTCCAGTCGGAAAGTGAAAACATTTTGGATGATAATTAGCTCTTAAGATCTGACATTAGAACATTCCCAAAGACTGATTGTTAATGTAGTTGTCTCACAAACTTCTCCAGGGAAGCTTCATTTCTGAAGTATTTCATCTGTTTCAGAGGGAAGAAAACACACTAGGAAAGGCTAATTTGACAGAGTTTCAAAAGATACCAAGAGAGTTCTTAAGTGTATCTTATCTGAGAGAAAACATGAAAATCAATAGGCAGTGTTCCCCACTGGAAATCAACAGGGAGAGAAGCCAAAGCTTATTTTTTGCCAAGCACCTTTTTTAGAGTTATAAGCCTTTTACTGTCAAGTCCAAAAACTAAAATAACTGATTTGGTATTCAGATTATAAATGCTATTGTTTATTGTTACTGTATAGAAAAAACTGTTAATCTTGCAGTTCTACCTCTTTTGAAGAGACCTCACCACCACTACCAGAATAAAGGATTCTCTCCGTCACATGAGTTAGGTTTAAGCTTCTGAAGGTCTCTTTAAATAGCAGAAGAAAAGAAACAAATTTCTTGGCCTAACAAATTTTTCTTAATTTCAGACTTCTGAACTGGGTGTCACAGAACACGTAGAAGGAGATCCCTGCAAGTTTGCTCTATGGGTCGGAAGGACACCAACTTCAGATAACAAAATTGTTCTCAAGGTAATTTTAGCAGATGGGCTTGTACAGTCTATACCAAGTCTTATAGTTGTTGTTGATACTTGGAAAGGCAACAACTTTCCTGCTTTGAGAGGGACAGCTGCTGACAGATGAATTTCTTTGTGTGCAGACGTGGTGATGTGTATATATATCTAACTTATGTGGCCTGATGGCAGAGGGGAATCTACGTAGTCTGCTGAGGGGTTAAACAAACTTGCTTTCACAAATCGTAGGAGGGAGAAGTTTGATGCCATGGACTTCTATACCTTGAAGATTTCAGCAACTAGCTGACAGAGCAACTGATGCCACACAGAAATGATGTTACATGTTGGTGTTACATTTTATGCTGCTTGTTGGTGATGCTGTTTTTCATGACCCATATTTTTATGCAGACAATGAGCACTGCAAAATATTTTCATGTCTTTCTGTGGGCTACAAGGTTTTCTGAAGCTGCTTGCCTTTGGACCAACGTGCATGCAATGCCTATAAATGTTGTGTCTGGACAAGTTACAGGTGTCAGTAGTGCTCTTTGCCTAACTAGAAGAACGGCTAAATCAATTTTTCCTGTGCTTATGATACATAGCCTGGGACTATTTTTTTACTGGAGAACTTTCTGAAATACCATAAGCGGCTACTGGGTAATTTGACGTATTTTGAGCAATGTGTCTGCTTTGAAACTTTTGTATCTATTAGCTGTGTTGAGCTGAAACAAAGTTCATCTTGCCTTTTACACGTTAATACACTTATTATTAACATTATTTGTGATTTCACATATATTTTTAGTGAAAAATCAATAATGCCACTTAAAAATGACCCCTCAAATTTATATGCAAATACTCAAATTGATATCTTTTCCTTGTGAATTACAGGCTAAGAAAAGCTCACATTGGTTTTCTGCAGCACTCAATTAATGTAAGGAAAAAATGTAGCCTTAATAAAAACTAGAATTTTTTTCAGTCTTAATGCAACATAATTTTACAGACAGTAGTTTGGAGCCTGAAATGGTCTTCCCAGAGTAGAGTAGAACAAGGGTTTTCATTGAAGCATTTTCTCCATAAGATCACTTTAAGGTGTTCCTGTTTGGTGCTTTACTTGGAGCAATAGGATATTTAGATAACTTGTATATAACTTGATATATTGAGGTCTTCAACAAGTTTGTTGACTTTTTTTGTTTGCTTTTGAAGGTTGGAAACAATCACTTCCTTAGCTCATTAATTTTAGAAGGAAATTCCATGAAAAACTAAATAAAAGATCTGAAGAAAACCACGTTTAGCTTCTTAAACATTCTTTTTGTAGAAGAAAATAAAATTCTTTTTTCTGTCTGTTCATCTGTTCCTGCAACTTTGTTCATCCCTTTAGAATCCCTGGTTATTAAACATTTATGTTACATTGAATACTTAAAGTGTGTTTGAAGCCAATTATTTCAAGAGACAGCAGTTAAGAGAAGTAGGAATTTATATATGATTAAGGCTTTGGATCTGCAATAATGTTTATATTTAATAGCATTTCAGGTACAGTGTTAAATTGGATTAAATAATCAGATTACAAGTTGGCCAGGTGAATATTAAGTCATTTTTGGAGTATTCAAAAAAAATAGATATGTTGTAGGCAGTTACTAAAATACAATCCCTGAATTAGCTTTCTGCCTCGAGATATGCGTCAAAAAGTGTGAGGAGTAATACATGAAATATGTCATGGAAGTATATATGTTGCAGTAAAAGTTCATTTTTGCTTTCGTTAAGAGTAGATTATTATGTCAAGTTAGAATTTACTTAAAACCTACTGTGAGTTGAAAATACCAGTGTTCAAGGAATTCTTGAAGTAAATCAATCCACCCTGTCTCATGTGAGATGCGTACAGGGCTTTACTCTTCAAGTTAACAAAAGTAGACTCTTAAATTTAAGTTAAAGTGTTTTTAAGTGAGCATTAGTAATGCTGAGAAGTGTAAAGTAGTGTTGGTGATTCAAAATGAAAACCGGTAGCTGGAATTTCCTTTTCTCTGTTTAGGTTTTCAAAAATTATTCACAAAGTTACTCTTTATGCCTTCTTCTTTCTGTTTATTAGCTGACTATATGTGTGGATCTTCTCTGCCATAATAGTCCATTGTGGGGGTTTTGTTTCTTTTGCATATCAAAGGCATCCAGTATAGAGAATAAACAGGACTGGATCAAACATATCCGGGAAGTGATACAAGAAAGGACCATTCATCTGAAAGGAGCATTGAAAGAGCCGATCCACATCCCCAAAACTGCACCAACAACAAAACAGAAAGGAAGAAGGTAAGTATTTCAAATAATCAGAGATCTCTCCTACACAACAGCACTCTTTCCTCTGTAGTGTTGAATTTCTAATGACTTTCAGTGAATTGGACAAAAGCAAGAGTAATTTCCTCCAGCTTTATCTTATCATTAATGTACAGTTTCCTGCAATGCTGAATTTATAGAGATTTCTGCTCTGAACAGTCTCTGACTTGTGTACATTCAGCCATTACAGAAGGGATTTGGAACTGCAATACAGGATAGGTGTACATTTTAGATTCAGTTCCTTGGTTTTCCTTTCATGAAGGCTGAAATACACGACTGAGTGTCCTGCTTGCTAGCGTTGGCTAAATGGCTGTGCAGCTTTTTTTCCATAGTTCTGGCTGACTGGTTGTTTCCTGAGTTCTACATGATGTAGACATGGAGCAAATGAATCTGTTCTCTTACAGTACTGAGCAAAGTATTGAGTACTGAATATTTGTTTCTTGCATCATTGGTTTATTCGGTGTCCACTGCCACTTTGCCTAGGAGTGTCTCACTTCTTCAGAGTCGCAAGTAGGGAACTAGCATGTCACAAACACAGTACTACCATTGTAATGAAAACTGAATTATTTGCAGAGATGGCGAGGACCTGGACAGTCAGGGAGATGGTAGCAGCCAGCCTGATACTATTTCAATTGCCTCACGAACCTCACAGAACACCCTAGACAGCGATAAGGTAAGTTCCTCAGACATTACTCTGTTCTGAGAGCAAATGATTCATCCCTTAAAATGTGAGTTAGCACCCAAGATTAGTCTTTAGCACCCTCAGAGAGGAGGCAGATTCGGTCCCTTAAAAATAACTGCAATATAGAAAATACCCTGATACCATGGGGGAGCAGGGATGGTTACTTAAATCTAATAGATCATGAAGAAATTTTGTTTGTTCCAAACTGAAACAATTTTGGGCCCTTCTGTTCTGCCGTTTGTTCAAAGATTTGACCCAGTTTAAAAAAGAATGTTTTATTTTGCTTTAATTTTGATGCTGATATGCAGAAATTTTCTTGATGTTAGAATTTTTCTGAATGTTCTTAATGTTAGTCTCAGCCTCTGAAAGCATGCCATCTGCTTTTTGTGTTAGCTTGAGGCTAGTGAACGCCACACCGTTACTGTTTTGAAGGAAAAATAATTTCCAGTGTTTATGGGTTAGAGAATAAGTGTTCATTCACTTTCTGCATGAAAGCTTTGGAAATCGCCCAGGAATAACCTGCAACACTATCATATGATACTAGTGCTAGTGTTTCCTTTCCCCCCTCTCTGCCTATAGATTCTGGCTCGCTTATACCATGAGGATACACATCCAGAGTTTCTCCCGGGTGGAAGAAAGATAGGCATCTAAAGAATAAAAATTCTTATCAAACATGTGTGTTACTTGGAATTGAAACAAGCTTTCTGAAAAATGAGAAGGGTTAGGACCCTGGAGGGAAGTAGAGATGGATAATAGAGGTTTATCAAACAGAGGAATGAATTAAAACATTGAGTCTGCCTAGCAAATTCCTTGAAAATGTGATTAGGGATTTCTGGCCTATTGCCTCCTTTAGTAAAATTGTTCTGATGAGCCATTCAAACTATGCAGAGAAATAACCAGCATTTTACAGGGTAGCTGAGTGAATAGGTTCTCAGAGTAATATTTTGACCATTCCCATCATTGGCTGAACTCGGTGAGTTTTCTGTATTTTTTCATGTCACTCAAACGCTGTAGTTTGATTTTTCCATGTAAAGCAGCAGACACTAGAAGGGCAATATAAAGTGCTCAGGTTGCTTGTATTTGTCAAAAGAAACCTGTATTTTGACCTTGTACATTTGTACTGAAGTTGGTCTATAGTTGTGATGGTGGCTTCTTGTAAGATACCTGTGAGAAAAACAGTTGGTTAGAGGGGAAAAGAAAGTATTTTGCTGACTCTTGTTTTTCTATTTCAGTCTTTGCAGTCTTACTTACCTATTTAGTGATTTACAGAAGTTGTGCTTTGTATGCTAAGAAACAGCTTAGTTCATTTTTTTTATGTATTCTTAAGAGTTTAGGTAATCTATTACACTCAGAAGCAAGATGTGCTCTCTCTGATTTCCCTGATTGTTGGCTGAGACATCAAGCTGTGTCCACGCTGCCTGGCTGGGTTGTGCTTTAATTCAAATGGAGGTGGTGCAATCCATCCCTTCCATGCAGATACCTTGCCCTTCTTCAGTTGTTTGTGATGTACTGTTTACTGGGGTGAATAGCATGGATTGTCTCCTGTTGCCCTTCACAGTAATATTTCATGCATCATGTGAGAATTGCTAAGAAAATTGGCCATGTAAAATACCCGCAGGATTGTTTCGCAGTCTGACATGAGGAGGAGTCTTAGCAACAACCTGTTCAACAGGAGTTGTAAGTTAAAAGAAGGAGGAATGGAAGAAAGGAGAAAGGGAGAATGCTTTTCAATATTTTCCTGGGAAAATAAATTTTAAATGTGATTAGTGACTGTAGTGTTGTTTTTAAAGTATTTTGGAGTTCTCACATTAGTGTATACAATTTTTGTTAGACTTTTCTTTGACAAGAAAGGCAAGCTGAAGATGCCCTGGAAGCTACTTATGCCATGTTAGCTTGAGGCTAGTGAATGCCACACCGTTACTGTTTTGAGGGAAAAATAATTTCCAGCGTTTATGGGTTGTTTATGTCTAAAGAAAGAATTTACTTTTTGTACACTTTTCAAAAGTGTGTGAATTAGCAGGGTAGCTTTGTTTAGTGTTTCTGTTATATGTTTTGGTTTCCTAGATAACATTAAGAAGACAAAATTTTTAATCTGTTTAAAAATTCAAAATAAAAATTAGTAAGGAACATTAACAGGCAGAAGGCCATTGAAGTCCATTGGATATCTTAACACTGTTCTGAGCCTGAAGTATTCTCTCACTTTGTACGTTGAAAATTCATTAGCTGCAGTCCATTTGGGGTTCTAAATCCACGGTTTTCTAAGCCTAGAAACTTGAAGTATGTATGCGTGTCTTACAGAGATGGAGTAAAACAGTTTTACAGATTTTAGGTGCTGTTGGTGTGGTTAGCCAGAGGAAGCAGTGGAACCCCTCAATCAAATTTCAAGCATGGCCCAAACTGAGTTGGGAATCCAAATCAAGTAGCATTAAGAAAATCAAGTAATTGAAAATGGTATTAATCAAGTGGTAAAAATATTTAGTGCTGTATTACTTACTGTGCTTTTGCTGAACATTTTTCTGTTTATGTGTTTCCACTCTTGAGATTAAGAAAAGACAGAAACATATCCTCCTAATCAACAGCCAAGTAAGACCATTCTTCTATTTCTTCCAATTATATGCTGAAACAGTTGATTCTTTTAAAATAAATGTTTTGGTTAGAAGTGCTAAGCTATTGTACAGGGAGAATATCAAGAATTAAATCCTTTATCCAGAAGTCAATACTGTTTCTCACCTCCTCAGAGGTATACTTTGAAAGATCTAGAAATCCTTACCCTTGGTAGTAAGTGGCTTAATATTGTCCAGATGAGTTTCTTTCCTTGCATCTTGTTTTCTGACATAATTATATTTGCCATAACAACAGAGAATAACTTCATGATTAGCTTTTTTCTTCTCCAGCCTTTCTTTTTAGGCTAGAGTTGTAATTTCTGATAGTTGGCTCCACTGTTGCAATTCTGCTTTTCAGTAGTGACTGGGATGATGCAATAGATCATATGTTTATAAAGCTGTCATCCTTTCCAGCTTCATGTCATCTGAAAACTGTATGGGAAGGTAGAATTAGAATTCAGAATCATCTTGGCAAATGGGAGAAATTAATTGGCAGAATACCATGCAGTTTAATAGGAACATGTTTGAGCTGTTGTAAGTAGGTGAAAAGAGTTAAATACTAATGAAAACAGTGAGAGTCTTGAACAGTTTTCGAGAGGATGATTGAGAAGCTATAGAGGCTCACAAGCTGTTTATTGTTTTAACAGTGTGATGCAATTGAGGGGGCAAGGGAAGCAGCAATGTATTGGCTTGTAGAAATGGAATGCTGAGCCGCAGGACACAGAGCCCTTATTCTTTACTCAGCACTCGTAAGGCTTCTGTGAGAGACTGCATCCAGTTTTGAGTACAGAATTTTAGATCAGAGGTCCATTGGAAGAGTTCTAGGGAAAAGAAGAAAAATATTGATCAGGCGTCTGCCAAACATAACTTGCAAGGCAAGATAAAAGAGTTACGGCTAGTAAGTCTGAAGAAAAAAATAGCAGGAAGGACTTCAGGTCTTCAAGTGGGTAAAAAGCAACCACAAAGAGTTACAGAACAGTGTTTTACCTGTATTTTAGTGGAGGAGACGAAATCAAAGGACTTTTTTTTTTTTAAATATTACATTACTATTTTTTACGGGTATGAAAATGTGAAACCCTAGAGCAGAGTAATTGTGAAGCCTCAGGAATCTCCATAACTGGAGTTCCTTGAGGACAGTTTGGATAAATGTTAATAATTCACACAGATGTAGCTGATCATGCTCTAGAGGAAGAAAGTGTACTAGGTAATTCAAGATCATTTTTCAGCCCATTTTTATTATCATGGGATGTATCTTCATATTGCAAGATAGCTTAAATGCATTCATAGCATTGACCCATCTTGACATATTGGAAGGTATAATGGAGTCCAGAGTGAAATACAAAGTTTTTGAGAGAGAGATTTCTAATCCATCAAAGCACCTTAGTTTTCTGCATGAGCGCTCTTACTATACCCTAGTCAGTAAATATTTTGCTCTTCACCTTTCATAGTATTCCTTTCATTCATGTTCTGTAGCTGTGTAGCCAGCATTTTGGGTGGTTAATGAATAAAAGAGATTCTTGGCCCATTCATTTGGCCTTTCAGCACTTCATAGCCTCGGAGCTTCATCTGATTTTTAACACTGTCTTTTGAACTTGATCCAATGTGTAGGAAATTAAATAGGGAGGCTGAAGGAAACAATCTACGTCTGATAGGTTTTTCTCATGCTTGTATTTAGTGATCTGGTAGAAATGTGAAATGATCCAAACTAGTATTTTGGTAACTGAGAAGATGGGAGGCTTTTAGAAGAAAAACTGTCATAGATTGTTATTCTAAATAGTAGGGATCGTGCTAGCTGCTGTGGGTGGTCAGTAGAGCAATATTTTATTTCTGAGAAATTGTCTTTTGTGCCCAGCTGGTAACACTTTGCACTACTGTCAATGTGAAGTTGTATTTCATTTTCATGCTTCTTTAAGCTTGTGTGTAGTTCTTTGGAAAACAGAAAAAGGACTGAAGCAGCAGGAGACAACCTGCCAGCCGAGTCTGTGGCAGAGAAAAGCCTCCCATCAGTAGAAAAAAATGATAGTAAAAAAGCAGACGTGGCTCTGAGTATACACCTCTTTTCAGAGTCAGAAACCAGTTCTGGACAGCTACCTGTTCAAAGTAAAATGCACTTTGTCTGAGACAGCTTTTGCTCTGTCCAATTTCTTTTCTCCCACAGTGCACTTGTTTCCATTTTAAAAGGGGATTAAAGATTTTCATGCTTGAAATAATTGAGAAATCTTGTTAGCGTCTCTTTGCTTTCCCTTCTCCTTAATATAAAGTTACCATAGGACATTAAATTTAATTTGCAGTTCTGAAAGGAGGTTTTATGGCCTAATGTAAAGGCTTTTGTATATCTGGTCATGAGTGATCTTCACAGGTAGTAGGAGCAGATTAACTCTTGGTGTGGTGTCCCTGACTTCAGCAAACCTATGTTAAGAATGTACTCAAGCAGTGAGTGTGCGTGCATGTTTGTGTCATTTGGGTTTTTTTTCTCTTTACAAGCAACAGTGATTAAAGGCCCCAGAGAGGTGAACATAGATGGTTAAGGTTAATTTTGGCAACAGCAAGACACCATGTCCCATGATAAGCTGTTTAATTAAACCTTGCACATTTTTAATCTGCGTTTCTCTTTTTGTCTGGCTTTTGTTTCTCATCTTGTGTCTGTCTCTCCAATTTCCATGTTTCAGACATAGCATCATTTATTTTTATCATGCATGATTAATTCAGTTTACATAAAGGGTTTCTTGAGAAGGATGGATAAAGTATATAAAGCTTTTGTTCAGCCTAGATTTGGGTTTAGGTGGTTTGTAACTCTCTTCCCTTCAGTGCAAGTCAGTCTCCTGTTTCTGCTGTGCCTCTTGCTCTTCCCTCCAGCTAGCCTAGAGAGCCTTGCCAAAGCTGTCCAACAACAGCTGTTGAGCCGTGTGCTTAATCACAGACACTCCTTGCTGTCCAACTGCATTTAATCAGTGTGAAAGATGAAACTGCTTTCAGAAACTGCATTATGGAGAGAAAACGAGCAATGAAACAAAGAGGAAAGCAGTTTTGTAACCACTACTGTAGCAGAGAGAAAGAAGGGTTGTTAACCCAAAGGAGGGGAAAATTGGTAAATGCTGTTTTGGTCAGCTCTGCAAAATGATGTACATGTGTGCTGGGTAGAGAGGTCATGGGTTTTGGTGTGTTAGGCGGTAGTGAAGAAGTCCTGCACTAAGTTGCATCTAATAGCATTAGTGCATGTTTGAGCATGGTGTGGACCTAACTGCTGCATGCAAGAAGTGTCTTGCACACTGTACTGAAGTGTGATTGAGTATTGAATTGCAGTAGAATACCAAAGAGCTAAGATATGATTCCCACACAGTCTGAAAAACTAGGAAGTTTTTGTACATTTATAGTTTCTGACATGGCCACTGACAGCCTTTGTTTGCTTCTTTTCTCTGTTATATAAAATGCTTAGAGAACATAAAATCTGAGCTCTTACTTTTTTTTTTTTTAATTAGGAAAAGAACATCTATATCACCAAAATATGTGGCCATTGCACCAGTCACAAAATATATTTTAATCTCTATTTGGAGGAAGGAAGGGTCAGACAGAGCACCAGAGGGTGCAAACAGAGCACCAAAGGTATACTCCTCTAGGTATTTAGGAGAAAATACAAGGACTAGATGTAGATTCTGGAAAGCATCAACTTGTTGCTGTCTTGATGCTTGTGCTGGTTGGGTTATGGACCTCTTGAGAAAAATTTGGTCTGCACTGGACACCTTGTGAAGTCATTCTTCATCAGCTTTTTTGTTAGTTTCCATCAGGCATACAGATGGTTTCAATTGTTTCTGAGTTTGTCTGGTGAGGGCTGTAACATAAATCAATACCAGAAAACAAGGGAAAGCTCTTTATTTTTCCCCTTTGGCATAGTTTTGCACGAACTGAAAACTAAGATAGTAGAGTGTAAGGGAACAGGAAACATTTTAATGAGGGAGAAGGTAGCATGTTTTGAAGATGTAACCCCCCCC
>VWZF01005254.1:723053-796360 GCA_013396755.1 Sclerurus mexicanus
CCACCCCCCCATAATTTGGGCTTTGGATCTGTCTGGAGAGACACAGTAGAAGCAATGTGATTAATTTTTAGCCTGGATCTAAATGGGTGCAACCTGATTTATCTTCCTTAAACACTAGATGTATGAGGGTTTCCTGCCCTTCTTGGCCCCAGCATTCCCCCAAGAAAACTTTTCCTTCTTTGTAAGCACACACAAGCAAGGATAGCCATGAGTTTAGCAGGCAGATACCATGGGAAAGCTCTGGAGTTACTGCAGGCCATCTGCTAGGAGTTACGTCCTGTCATTTGTTGCAGACTTGAGGTTAGAGAAGGTTGGAATTATCCTTTGATTCTTACTGGGATTTTGCTGGTTTTGTCATTTGCTCTACAATTCCTGCTTGATAACAAATAGCGTTATCCTAGAAAAGTTTCTGTCCAGCGCTTCCGCTCCAGGCTTGTAATGAAAACTAATAAATAAGAAACAATGCAGTTTCTTATCTCCTTTTTCTAAAGCTCTTGGGATGTAGCTGGCAGCAATGCAAGAGCCTAAACATAACGGTCTAAAACAACATGGCAGGAACTGTGCAGTGTGTTGGTGTAGCACATGCTTCTACTCTTGCTGCAGTTGGAACTCTAACATGGCATTTGTCCTCTTTTGTCAGCATACAGCATTGCAGGATTACCTCACATAATGAGCTGAAGGAGTTCCCTGGCTTGGTTCAAAATTACTAAATTCACAGAAGTTGAATAGCAGCTGAGATCTGGTGTGAATGTTGCACTGAAGCAGCCTGAGCTGTAGAAATATTCATACACAAAAAGCTGACGTAGCCTGGAATGCTATTGCTGTATGGAAGGAGAAGGAGTTCCAGGACTTCTTGCTTAAGTTGAATGGGTACTTTGGCACTGAGCAATCTTGGGAACTTTGCAAAGTTCTGATAATAATTTTCATTTCACATCAAAGCAGATGAAGCAATCAAAGACAGGAAACTTAAGCTTAGGCAAAGTTATTCTAATGAAGTTTTAGAAGAGGGGGAGGAAAACCCTGAGCTTGCATGTTTTTAATTCAGGCTTGTGCAGTTTTATTGGAGAATCAAAAAAATGTGGAAGTTGTAAGCCCATGTGAATTTTCTATCACACACTTAAGTATTTGGGAATCTTACGTGAAGAACTTTGCGTTGATTTTTATAATTGTGTATGGTGCGTCCTGGATGATTTTGTGGCCTGTGTGTAAACTGTGAGTAGGGTGGGAATAAGGCAGTAAGTTCACTTGAAAAAATCACCATTTCTGCCTTGAATGTACAAGATAACAAAGCCCATGAGTGACTGTATTTAGTAATAGCCAACCTTTTTATTGCAAACTACAATGCATAAAATGTATTCTGAAGTGACTGCTACTTCAGCTTTGGGGATAAGGAGCAGTCTAGCAAGAAAAACCGCTTAAATCCTCCGCCCAGTACTGTCACAGCCAGTGTGCTTTGAACAATAGGCAGAGACAAGTGGAGTTAGAAATCTGTTCTAAAACGCCAGAACTGCCTGATTTTGAAATGATCTCTTCTTGATGTGGAAAGTCCCAGAAGCCTGCTATCTCATCCAAAATACAAATCCTGCCAGGAGTCCTAAATAGGTAACGGTGTGTGACGGATGGTTTGATAATGAGCATTCATCTGGCTTCTCCTTGTTTTTCCCCTCGCAGTTGTCTGGTGGGTGTGAGCTGACGGTGGTAATCCACGACTTCACCGCCTGCAATAGTAATGAGCTGACAATCCGCCGTGGGCAGACAGTGGAGGTCCTGGAGAGGCCCCATGACAAGCCTGACTGGTGTCTGGTCCGAACCACTGATCGGTCCCCAGCTGCGGAAGGTCTGGTCCCCTGCGGGTCCCTCTGCATTGCTCACTCTCGCAGTAGTATGGAGATGGAGGGGATTTTTAACCACAAAGGTAAGAAATGATGGAAACAAAGTCTAGTCATCAGCAGTGTGTGTTTTGGGGAATGGGGAGAACAACTTTGGTGTTCTTGCGCTGTCTTGGTTTCAGCAACCACTCTGTTCCAAGAGTAAGCAGTTGGCAGTTCTCAGCATTAAGTGAAAGTGTGGCCAAAGATAGGGAAGAGATTTAAGCAAATTGTGTCTTAATGAAGAGTTATATGTCATATTAGATTGAGCTGCAAGAATAGAAAAATCTATACCTGACATGCTGAGAGGGGGAGGGAAGGAAATCTCCAGCATGGATTATCAATGGTTTTTGAGAAACCCTGCAGTAAGAAGTCACGATAAGATCAGGTTCAACAATGGAAAAGGTAAATAGACTCACCCATATGGCTGGGCACAGGTATTTTACTTAACTGAGTTTTTCGGAGTAACAGTGGCACACTCATCCCTTTTTCCCAGAGTAGCTCTGAAATCTTACTTTGGTTCTTTTCAGATGCATGAAAGAATATTCCCCTGAAGGGTGCAAGAGAAACCTGATGATTTTTTTAAAGTTTTTAAGGATTTAGTGTACTGTATTCTTTTGGCTCTGTGAACTCCTCAGGCTCACAGAGTGGATCGTTATTAGAGAAAATACTTGCTTGCTTCATTTGCAACTGCTTGAGTTTTCAGGCTGTGAACAGAAAGAAATGTGAATTAAAAAAAAGAAAAAAAAGAAAAACACCAGGAAAATAGTTCCTTAGAAGGCATTTCATCACATGCTGTTTCAAAAAGTTTGCTATTGTGAGTAACAAGATCAGCAGACAAGTGGTGTTGGGGAAGACTTGTTTTCCAGCACACAAAATTCTGGTTTTGGAGAGTTTTTCATAAATATAACCACAAGGTTTTCAATTATTCAATCCATTCTAGCTATTACAAACTTTCCCAGTTTTTTTTCAGACTCATATAAATATCCTTGACTAAAACAGGAATGAGTCTGTGTTTCTTACATTAGGGGCATGCACAGCAGGAACTTCCTGAATGCAGGGTGATTGAGGGGGAGGGGGGAGTTTGAAGGATTGAGCTGTATAGTTGTAATACTTTCTTGTCCTCTTGTGTCCTGTAACAGCTTGGATAAAAAAAGCTTGCAGATGTTCTGATGATAAAATTGGAAAATGTAGTTAGGTATCACTAAAGTATTTCTTCCTTTGACTAGGAAATGAAGTCATGGAAATATCAGCAGGACTTTTTTTTTTTTTTACAACACTCACAGAATTGATAAATCCAATTTTCTTTGAAGCTAAGGGACTTTATCTTTGAATGCAGAGAATTTCATTAGGAGAGGCAGATTGTGCTGGACAATACATATATTATATGAAGTCCTTTGAGTCTGTCAGACTCCTGAGAGACAGACAGAGCTGGATTTGTGTTTGAGAGGTTACTTATATTAATCAAACAAGCGGATATAACCTGTATTGCTTTCTTTTCTTTAGTATTTGTTTGGGAAAAATGGGGCAGAGTGCTTTAAAGATACTTAACTTTTTTAACAGGGTGCTTTGGAATAAAGAGCATTAATTAATTATATTATTCACGGAGAGTGAATAAGAAGAGAAGGCAGTTGCTAGAATGAGCATGATTTGCAGGGTTGAATGCAGCCTCAAATGCCTTCTGTCACTGCCACAGGCTTCCTGTGGGATGTTATGGTATGCCATCTAAACCCCAGCTGATAAGAAACAGCTGCTAATTGTTTATTCCCACATTACTGGGTGTCAGGCTTTAAGAGATGGATGTTTAATTTGTGAAGTTTCCCGTGTGTGTGGCTTAAATCAGTGTGAACTGTCTTGAACATGCAAACTATTATATAATGTTAAGTAATCTGAGGAGGGAAAAAGAAGAGCAGAAAGGTACTTGAAACCACTGGGTATGTTTCAATTTGTTCTCTACTTCAAGTTTATATTGCTTGAAAGAGTTTGATAGCATTCATTTCATGGTGGGATTACACAAATTAAGCAAAACCAGTGGAGTGCTTTGATTTTATTTTTCCCCCTGTAGTGAAAAGTACCTCAAGACAATCCCACAAACCAATTATTCATTCTCAAGTGCTATATTTGATTAAAGATCTTCAAATAAAGCATTGGGGAATATGTTAATCAAAAGAATGCAAAAACAATTAGATTATCTCCTTAGAATTGTTCATTGTGGGCCTTGATTAAGGTAGGAATTCCTAAAAAACAAAACAAATACTGTAACAAAAAACACGTGAATGACTTATATAATTTAAGGCAGTCCATATTCTTGGGTGGATAACTTTTAATGTATTTCTAGATTTCTAGTCTTGATTCTGTAGCTTCAGCCTTTTTAATACAGGTGGTTTTTTTCCCTTTTTTGACCATAATTCAGTAAAACTTCCAGAGTTTTTGAGAAATGGGAAAAATTAGGATATTGCCCCCTATAATTTTTAGATCTGAAAATGCATGTCATGTGTGAGACTCACAGTGTGAGCATCAGGTTGGAGTAGTTTTGTACCATTCATGGGCAAAGCCACGTGTAATAGACGAGTCTGGAATTTTTGCATGTCTGACATCACAAGCTGTTGTGAGAGACTGAGGGAGAAGGAGGTTTATATGTGAAAGAAGGAGGTGATCAACCATCAGAAGTGGTGGCGTTGGCTACTTGGATGTTGGATGCTTTGCCTCTACAAGTGGCTTGTTGAAGAGTTTTGCACTCCTTTCAATATCCGTGGACCCTACAATTTTGATCTTTTCAACAGTGTTTATCAATACCATTTGCCAGTGAAACAAGTTGGAAAGCCGTGGCGTATGAGAGGTGAAGGGAGCTTCAAAGTTTTGAAATTGCAAACCTTTTGTAGTTAACAGCTGGTTCTTAAGTTGTGTCAGACTGCATTCCATCACTGAGTACAGAAATGTTGAGTGATACTTAATGTCTCAAATAATCTGAAATTACTATCCAAAGTAGGGTAATAGGCAAGTTGATTAAAGCAGAAAGTGTGTTCAGTGAAGCTTGGTTCTAACAGCTGATCTTGTTCATTCCTTGTCTGTCCACATCTGTCAACCATGAAAGGTAATGTTGTTTTATTTTCATGTTAAAAGACAGCCCCAAAAATGACCCTCATCATTTGCCTTTAAGTGTAGGTGTTTCTTCTCCTCTAAGAATGTGTATTATCTTAAGCATCTAATCAGTATAGTTAAAAAAAAATATGAATTTATGTTATCTTCAGTCTCTAAAATTTGATAGTAGTTAGGGTATCAAACATTTTGTTAAAAGCATCAGGAAAGCACTGCACAGAAAAAAACATTCGCTAGGTGGATAGTGATTTAGGGGAAGAGTTGATTGCAGGTTCCTGACCTCTTACTTGCTCTGCTGGATATCAAACCTATTTTTGTAAGTTATTTGGTTCATTTAATCAAGTTGTACAGTTTACAGATGAATACATTTTGAAAAAATCCAAATCCCTTCTATAATGGGGGGAAAAGAGGAACAAGTGGGTAGTGAAGAGGCTGAATAACAGTTGGTGCACTATGCAAAAAATAAATCACTAGTTCTGGAAGAACATGTTTTTCACAAGTAATACATAAGGCAACTTTTTTTTTTTTGCAATGGTTTCCCACATGTTTTTGGGCGTGAGGGAAAAAGAATTTTCCTGCTGTTTTATTTGGTGCTTATTTTTTAACGTGTTACTTTTCATTCTGTGGTACATCCATTTTTGTATGTGCAATTCTGTTCTATTTGCAGGGCATTTATACTGCCACAGGGCTTTGGGTAAAGGTCAGGGGACAGGACACAGTGTAATGGAATTGAACACGTGCGCTCAGAAAAATTTGCAGCTATTTAAAATCTTTTGTGAATATCTTGTCTGTTTAGGTCACAAGTTCACTGTCTTTTTCAAATTCGTGGGTACTTCTGAAGAGTTTTTCGTAGTCCATCGTATCCCTTCTGTAGGTGCTACTGTTTGGAGAGCTACAAAGGCTACAACAAGCCTCTGCTCATGAGGATTACATTTATAAGTCTTCTTTAAGTTATGGGATATTTTGGGGGACTATGTCTAACTGACAATTCATGTTACTACCTGTTTGTTCCAAAACTCAGCCACAGAGGTCTTTTGTTTACCTGAAGGTACAATGTCTGCCTTTTTTATAGAGTTGTATAATCCAGGGATCTGTGTAGGTTTGTTAAAATCTGAGAGGTCAGTGATGTCTTAGTAGCGAAGTGCCAAACCACACACCACTTACATACTGAATACTGGCTTTTGATTTTACTCTCAGGATGCTGTCCTGACTGGTGCCATAAAAAGAAAAATGTTATTTTGGCAGTCTTTTTTTTCCAACTGTAGTCTCTCTCAAAGAATCTATCCGAATAAGGAAGATCAAATGGCTTTCCAAGACAAAGGTTGACAAATCTGTTCAAATAGCTGTGTAGTAAGCCATTTTCTACACCTGCAAGATGGGAAGGAGTGATGTAGGGCACGTGTCAGAACTCTTCTTGAATTGGTATAGAGACCTTCTGTTCAGGAGTTAAGGAAGAAAAAAATTGCATTGGTGATCTAGAGATATTTCCCCAGAAAAGAGGGATATTTTATAGCTGAGGCCACAGAATGGATAAGGCAGAGTTTTGAATTTGTTGCATTAAGTAAGCTTGCTCTTGCACAAATGGAGACCTATTCAGAATATTAATTTTTGATGAAAAGGGAAGGAGAGAGTGTAAAGGTAAAGCGTTTCATGTGTGATCAAGAGCTTTGAAAGTTATGGTTGAGAAATGGAGTGTTTCATGTTGCGTCCAAATACTGTTTTATGTAGGAAGAGGAAGCTGTGGGTAATAGCAGCAGAATTTCATCAAGTAAAATGCGAATCCAGTTTGGACAATTGAAGAAGGGCTACCTGTTTGTAGTGGAAGAAGAAAAGAGTGACTTGGGCAGCAATTGTTTGCTTACAAGCAGAGAGAGGCTGTAGAAGGGGAGGATTTGCTGTTTTGAGACTGCAAGCAAGCAAAGCATGGGCCATGTGTAAGGAAAAAGGATCCCCACCCGTGGCTCAGAGCCAAAGCACTGCCTGTGAGACTGCCTGACAGCGTTTGCAGCTGCAGGAAATGAGTTACAACCCAGGCCAGAGGGAAAAGTAACTCCTGACAATGAGCTGGTAGGGTACGTGCTTTGCCGTCTTGTCTTGGGGCCAAGTGGCAAAAGGTAGGGGCTGCAATTTCCAAGGCACCACACCGAAAGGAATCTGCTGCTGCAGCGCAGAGAAGTGTGTTGAAGTTGTAGAAGACACCAGACATTAATCTAAAAATTCTGTTTCTTGACGAATCAATTACCTCCTCAAAAAATTTCCAAATTCAGATATAACCAGCTGATAGAAAGCCTTATGAGGACCTCACAAGAGGCAACAAGAGTTGGTTGGATTTGGCACTCCACTTGTTTAAATTAGCAAAAAACATTTTAAAAGCTGTGCTGCAGTGTCAGTTCACATTATTTATTGCTTGAACAGAGATACATGCATTTTAGTAGCTAAAGTTCATGATTATCAGTTGTTTTTAAAGCCTAATAAATCACGAATTTTCATTTAGTCACAAATATTTTGCCCAAAAGCACTAGTAGTGGCAAAGATGGTTTGAGTTTAGGTTGTATGTATGTGGTTTTTCAAAGATGTTTTCATGCTTTAGTCCAGATAAATAAAATAGCTGCAGTATAACGTAAAACAAGAATTCTCTGTCCTGATTTTCCTGTGGTATTAGTTGAATTTGCAGTTAAAACTGTCATTTGAGCGTAAGTAAATAAAATGTCAGCAATGACTGTGCTCCATTAGATCGTGATCTTCACATTTAGCTTTATAGACAAACCGTGTCAGATGGTCAGAGTTAATAGCCAAATTCTAATTCAGCCTTCATAAACACTAAAGTCTGTATGAATTGTTTCCTTCGCATTGTGCAGTCTTAACTAGACAAGGAGGTTCAGTGAATCTCGCAACTTGAATTTCTAGAAGAGTTCTCTCTAAGTCAAGTTTACATGTCCTCTGAAACATCATAGGATTGATTTCTGCATAAACCTGCCTTTAACTCCTGCATTAGTCTTTTATCATAAAGCAGCCCAGGAAGACCTGTCAGATCTATCAGTATTTCCCATGCTGAGTCTATTTGTGAGCATAAGTATGTGGCTAATTTGTCTCTGGAGTTCTACTACATAGCTAATGAAAGCATTTGCCCTGCTTGGGAGCTCAGTATTAGAGCTGAGAAAAAGAAGAAATTTTTATAGTACTGGCTTGAATATACTTTTGGTCCCAGACAGCTGCCAAATATATTTCTCTTATATATGATAGTTGGAAAGGAAATTGGTGTGTAAAAAGTATCTGCTTCAGAACAGATGTATTTGCACAGCTGATCTTTGGGAGGTGGGGTGTGGATATAAACCAGCAATTCTGATGGCTTTAGGTCTCCCAGAAGAGTTGTTACTTTGCTTGCAATTAGCCTTTCTTTGACAGCCATTTCTTTTTCTAGCCAAGGTTAGAACAGAGTACACACTCAAATAATATCCTGTGAGAAAGGTTCTTCACCCAGAGGGTGGGCACTGAAACAGCCTCCCTAGGGAAGTGGTCACAGCACCAAGCCTGACAGTTCAAAAAGCATTTGGACAATATTCTCGGGCATGTGGTGTGATTCTTGGGGATGGTCCTGTGCAGGGCTAAGGGTTGGACTCAATGATCCTTGTGGGTCTCTTCCTACTCAACATATTCCCCGACTCTGTGAAATATTGTTTGTATGTCGCAATTGAAGAAAAACATCCTGGAGTGTTGTTTACTTTTTTTAGCTGTCCCTCTTCAGGTGCAACAAACTTTGAAAAGCTACTTCAGTGTTGAGAATTACTTTGTGAGGGTGTCTTTGTTACCAATATTTTGCTTTGGATTAATTAAATGGTCAGTGCCAGTGCTCCTGAGAGCAACACAAAGAATTTCTCTTCTCTTTGAGTGAATAAGCACATCAGGGTGGTGAGGGGCAAGGGAGAGTGGGGCTATGGAAACCTGTTTGGACAAGAGAATGCTCCTAGAGACATGAAGTTCTTGTATCTGTGTGGTAACTGCCTTGTTTGTGACAGAAAAAAAGGAGGTATTGTATGTTTTTACTGCAGCTGGGGTAGCTGTTCATTTCCAAGGACCATCTGGGTAATATTACCTGATGTGTTTTCTTTCTGTCACAGAACTGTATAATACTGACAGTGTCCATAAGGTCTTCTGCTTTTTTTTCCAGCTGTCTAGTTTTCTGGCATTTATGCTGCTATGGGTCATATTTTTAAACTTGATATTGGGAGGAGTATTTATGTATTTTCTGTTCAGTGGAAAGAAGAAAATTGTTGAGGAGCAAGCTAGAGCTGATGATCTTGTGTACCTTTTGGGATATCCTCACATTACAGTACATCACATCGTCTGTCATCGTCACTGCCTGCAGATGAAAGTAGCAGGATTTAGGGTTCCACTAACTTCCTCCAATTCTGTTTTTGTGAGGAAGCTGCTGAAAGTGTTCCACTGACATCAGTTCACCTTTCCTTCAATCAAACTATTAGCCTTCATTATGTATGCTAAACTAGAAGTGTTGCATCACTTTTGACATAACTCTATCAGAATCTTTTTTCCTGATGCACTGACTTAAATGGTGCTTACAGCAGGTGGTACCCTGGAGGTATGTGGCATGTTCTCTTTGTGTCCTGGTTGCTTGCTGAAGTGAAAGCCAAGGCTATGGAATCCAGTGCTCACTCACATCATATTTGTAACACTATATGGAAGTTATAGTCCTCTGAACTAGAGTAAATAATCGTAGATTTTCACTATCTTTTGCTGTTTGTGGAAGAACAAAACCTTAATCTGTTACTGAAGCTGTTGGGGTGATGATAAGCATTTACAGCTCTGTAATTAATTTTGTTTGAAAAGAAGTATTTTGCCTGTTTTGACAGTCCTATCTTTAGTGTAGGAGCATTTTATTATTTTATAAAGCTAAATGCCATTCTAAATTGCAGAAGGAGATGCCACTGTTTTGTCAGATAGTGAGCTTTTACAGGACAGCATCATTACCTTTTGGAATGGTTTAAGCTTCTAAGAATACTAGCTTCATGTTTTTGTCATGAAGAGTCATGCATATTAGGGTGTTTAGTTCTTCTTGTGTGCTTCAGGAAGTTATTATTAGCAATCTAAAACTTCTACCCTGATGGCATGCTTTGTTCAGGAGGAAGTAACCAGGAAAAGAGAATGTGGAAAAATTTTGTGTCAATTAAAACAATTCTCTTGCACCTAAATTTTAATTGCTGTCCTAAAGGAGCATTGTTGTCTTAACTGAGTGTGGTAGCTTTCTGAAATACCTGAAGTATGGACTTAGAGTGGCTATTTCATAACTGCACTTTCACAGTGCTAGTAAGAGGTGATGATATAATTTGTAGGAAGTATACCCTTTTCAGTTTTGTGAACTGTGCAATCATGTTAATTTTTTGGTTCAGAGAAAATTTTCTTTTAAATGGGTGTAAAACATGTTCTGTGTAACTCAAACAGAAGCGTCTTACCTTTTTCAGGATTAAATTATGCTACATTTAAAATTCACAGTAGCTATAAAAAATGTTAATTACACTATAAAAACCCTCAAATTTGCAGGATTGATTGACAGTACACAATTTAAAGTGTTTCTATATTTTAACATCTGATAGGCAACATATAATAAACTCTAGTCCTGTGGATTTTTTTCTCCTCCTTTCTCTTGTGCCTATGGTAAAATATATTTGAATTGATTTAGTAACAAATCTGTGTTTATAATTCACAAAAATGCAGCATCTGAAATCCAGACTTGGAGGGCGACAAGATGTGTTTCTGGTTTTACTGTCCTGTTAGATGTAGTGCAGAGGAATTGAGGAGTTTGCTTCATTTTGCTAAAGTATCTTTTAGTACAATAAAGAAAGCTGTGAAAGTCTGTAAGATTTTTTGTGTTAAATGTTACTGTTTGAAAGCCGGTCAGGTGCTCTCAGAGCCCGTGTGCCTTTCCGGCTTTCAGAAGCAGTGAGGTGTTGGATTGTGGCTGGCCTCCATCTGCCATACCCGGCAGTGCCTGATGTGTTCCGTGGATGCCACTTGCGGTAAGCAGTACTGAGCAGAGACAAAAGGAGGAGATATGCTCTTGGTGTAACCCTCTATAACTAACCCAAAAGCATTTGTACAATTTGAACTTAGCAGAAGGAGAGTAAGAACAATGTTTTGGTCAGTAATACCAATGAGCAGCTAGCACACACAGCTTGCAGAAGTAATTCCTCCAGAAGTATATGCATGGAACTTGAGCATCAGTGTTTCTTACAGGGAGTGTGAGTCCAGTTTTAAAAGCTTTGCTTGTGGTTTGTTGTTTGTTGTTTTGGTTTGGTTTGGTTTCTTTTTTTTAATGACCTGGTTTGGTTACTAGAACTATTCGTTTTCCTTTTAAGTGACTTAAAAGAAATTAATTTTAAGTCGAGGACAATTCAGTACTCTGAGTACTTCTGATGAATATATTCTTTTGTCTTTGACTATGTGCATTTTTATTCAAGATAATTAGCTGTGAGACTTATGTTAAAAAGAATCCTAATTCCTGTATGTGTGGTTACAACTGGTTTGGAAAATTAAACCTTGTTTTGACCAGATTGTTTTTGGCACACCAAAAGACTGTTTACCCTTGAGGAAATGAAGAAAAAAAGGGTTGATGGAGGGTGACTTGTATAATAAAATTAATGTAAAAAATTAATGTTTTTTCACTTCATCTCTTTAGAACAAAAAGTGTTCCTTGCTTGGTACATTTTTGTGTTTTTTCTCCAACATAGAGACAAGGCATAGCCTATTCCTTTTCCCCTCACGCCCCTTGCTAAGTACTGAATGTATGTGGAACAACATTCCTTACACTCATCCAAAAGATTTTGTTTGAATTATCTAAAGCTGGTTTGTTGTGGTTTTGCTGACAGTGGCTGGGATCCTTCAAGCTGATTTGGCATGCTGCAGTGGTGACTGTGTTGAGGAGTCAGGATTTTCCCAAAGCTTTTCCAGATAAACAGAAGACCAGGGACACTGAACATCTCATCATTTCTTTGAAAGGCCTCTTCGTTCTTGGGAACGTTACACAGACTCCAATCCCTTGGCTACAGTGCAGAATAGGGTTAAAAACTCAAGAAAATAATAACAAAATGAGTAAGATGGGAGAGAGTTTTCTGTGTCATGTGCTTTTTTCTTACTGTAGGCGAGAGTGCCAGCTCGGGCATGTTCTGCAAAGCTGGAGACAGGAAGGACTTGTTTAGATCCTGGCCTTGGTGACTGAATAGTTGGATACATGGTTCATTTCCCAATATTTTTAATTAAAGCCTGAGTACTTCAGCGTCTTGGTATCAGTTGCTTTTGACAAATGCTTTATCCAAGATGTAGAATGGAAGGCTGTAAATCACCCAGCTGAAAATATCTCTTTAAACTCAGTCAGAAAATACTTTTCCCAGTTTTGCCAGCTCATTAGATAGCGTGTTTTGTTGGAGGTGGCGGTAGGTTGGGTTTGGGGTTTGTTTTTTGTTTGGTTGGTTTTGGTTTTGGGGGGATTTCTTTGGTTGAAAAATACCAGTATTTTGTAAGGAGTTCTTGGAAATCCCAAATTAAGGATGTTCACACAATTCATTGCAAAACAGAATTTCTGACTGATTCAATTTGAAGTGTCTCTGGCAGCTGGCAGCAGCGGTACTAAAGAACAGGAAACAACAAGCTGAATGTGAGTCCAAAGAGCCACTGTTGTGATGATTCCGCTCCTTGCAGACCGGCAGTGTTATCTGTGAGACTGAGGAGCAGCGAGGCTATTTTTTTGGGAACAGGATGATCTTTGTGTGTGCAGCTAAAGAAACCAGATTCTAGTGGCACAGCTGTACCCCAGGCAGTTAAACTGTGGACACTTTGTACACTGACGAAAAGGCAAAGTTAGGCTCCTTTCAGAATTTCCATCGTAGTGTGGGAGCTCACCTTTGAAGATTCAACCTCAGATTTATTTATTGATGCATTTTAATCTTCGACAGTTTCCTGAATTTCTTGATTGAGTATTCCAGTTTGAGGCAGAGTGCCTAACTTGCCACAGAGAGAATTTGTATACAAAGTCTGTCTGATTTTTTTCTTTTTTTTTTAAATGCAAAATGCATATCATAAGTAAAATTCCTCTTGGTTTGAACAGTGTTATTTAGTTCAAGAATTTTAATAGTTACGGATTTTTGTCTAACTTTGACTTCAAGGTCTGGATGGTCTTTGGTCCTGCATAGTTTTGCAAAAGTCTGAATCTTTTCTCTCCCATATGCAGAAACATGACTCAAAATAGTAAGAACTGTGCAATGCTAAATCATGGAAGCAATTGTCTCATAGATCGTTTAAAAAATGATTTTAAAATTGTAACATTTAGATGTTGGCAGTACTGAATAAAGAATTCATTCTTCTGTGTATTTCAACTATCTTGTACAAGCTTCTCCAACCTTAAGATGAAAAAGAATTGTTTAAATTACTTTGTAGTACTGATTTCAAAATCTATGAGTTACTTTTGTAAATGGAATGTCAGGAATATGAGGGGAAAGATGACGGAGACAACAGATTTAGTTTTGCTTGAGAACAACATTGACTTTTGAAACTGTGTTTTCTCATGCTATAATCTTTCAAACACACACATCTGCCCACCCTGCCAAGACAGATATTAAGGAAGGAAGGTTGGCTCTTTGGCTTCTTGCTCTCAGGCAATTCAGAATAGGTATTTAAATTTGAAATTCTGCATTTATTAGCTTCCCTTCCTTGTTCTGCTTGTTTTTCACCAAGATGGTGCAAAATATAATGGGACCTTACAAAGATTAAATTGGAATGCTGTTTATCCTTGCTTTAATGTAAGTTATTTTTATTGCCATGCAAATATCTTGGGAGTATGAGAAATGCAGTCAGCTTAACTCCACTTGTCCTCTTAAATGAAAGAAGGGATGAATGTTTCCATTCTTACATGCAAGACCCATAGTAGAACCCTCAGATGAGGTCACAGTTCCATAGGGAGGTTAATGCAGTGGCAAACGGCGGTTGCAGGTGTTGCAGTGAAGAGCTGGTGCCTGTGAGAAGCTGAGGCTGCAGTGAGCTAATTCACCGACTGTCAGTGGCAGAGACTGATGGACTGTTACTGCCGTGCTGGGTGAGCTGGCAAAATGTTAAATATCTTAAAATGGTTTGGGCAGGTTGACATTGTCCATCAGCGAGCTCTGAGATAATTCATTCACTGTGGTAATAGATACAGGCGTCTGATACTTCATTTACATATATCACACAAAGTCTGCACTACCTGCTGTACTGGGGATATACAGTGCTTTTCTTGATGAGGTTTTTTCTTTTTAGTTCCTTTGTTTGACCACTGAGATGTAGTCTTTCTTACAAAATGCTGTCTTAAAATGAGCAAGCTCTTTTGCCTGGAATTTTAAAATCTTCATGAAATAGACAAAATTTTCACCTGGACACTTAATTTTGTCACAGTTTTAAGTAACTGAGAAATATCTTAAATTGTTAGGGACCTGAAGGGCCATTCATCCATACTTTTCTTTCAGAAATGAAGATGATAACTATCTACTTTTTTAAAGGATATTATATAAAATGTATAACCAAGAAAACTTACTTCAGCTTTATGCAGGCAAGACAAAAAAAAAAAAGTTAATTTTTACTTTAAAAAAAAGCCACGACTATTCCAATTTCTGCAATTACTTAGGCAGCAGATGAAGCAGGGGCTGCTCGCTGCTGCTGTGCAACACACCATGCAATCCAAACTCTTCTGCTCTGTGCCCAGCTGTGGTTTTTCCTAAAGGTGTTCTCCATGTAGACATACTCTTGCCTGCAGAATAAGACTACTTGACTGGTTTGTTATTACCAAGGATGAGTTCCTACAAAAAATTGTTGATCTGAGTAGCTGCAGGAATTGCTGTCGAGCAGACAAGGGCAGCTAATGCAGGATATGGCACTGGAATACAGAAAACCGGATGGAGCTAAAGGACAAAGAGAGCTTTGTGGTAGAACCTGAAGTAAACTGTGGAAAGGCATTAATAGGGTGCCTGTTTGGGCTTAAAATTGCATATATTGATACAGGTCCCGGTCTCGTAAACTGAGACTTGTGATATAGCTTCAGGTGTTTAAGTCTGATCTGAGGTGTCAGTAGTACTGAATAATGGTCCCTCCATGTTAAATTAAATTTGGTTCTGGGATACAGAAGTCATCCCCCTTTTGTTTATACTGCAGTAGGAGAACTTACAAGTCTGAGCTCTCTTCCTCGGACATTGGTAGCTATTGTTTCAGTATATGCACTGAGATGTTTTTTAGTCAAATTCTTACCTAATGCATGCAGTCATTCTGCACCACATTCATGGGGAGTCTCTTGTCTCCACTCCAGTGTTGCTATGAAGCAATTGCATTTTATAAAAATTTATACATCAAAACCAACCATGTATCCATGATACTTTCTTCTTAACCATGTAAACCTGTGAAATATAATTCCATGAGACAGATCATGTGGTCATTCTCTCTCCCTCACCACCCTGATTTCCTTGTCAGATTTTTCTCTGAGAAGAGAACAGGTCAAAGCAAAACCTGAAAAGAACAGTGTTTGCTTTCAGTATGAACCAAAGAACCTTTTGCAATAGCAAGCTGCAAATGATGTGGTTCCCAGAGCATTTAAAGTATCTTTCTGCATGTATTACTGGTTTTATAAGGGCAGTCTACCTGCAACTAAAAACAAAACCAAACCAACCTAAAAACAGTTTTATATATAAATTTTGCTGTGTTGCAGTCAGAAGCTTTCTTACATATGGAAATCACAACTTCCAGGCTATATTGATAACCTCACTAACCTTTTCTAGGTGTTAGTTAAAGCTATGAAAGTTTTACTGCAATAAGAATGGCTGGATATTCTTTAGTATGCTCGATGTGCATGGGAACAGTTGCAGAATGGAAGAAAGAGATTGTTTAATTTATGGTTTTTTCTTGCTCAACTAAAAAATAGAATCATTTTCAGATGTTCTACAGTTTCACGAAGGGGAAACTAGCCTTAGTGGAAGTCTCACTGTAGGTGGTAAACTATAAAAATCACTTGTCCTGAAAAGAGGTTTTTTCTTCTGCTGCCTTGCCCATCCTCCTCCCACCCTTCCCAACACCCCCCACCCCTTAGGAATTCAGTGTCATTTGAAAGCTGTTTGGGGTCAAGAAAATTGATCAAGAATGAGAATTAATGGTTTCAGTGCAGAAGACTATGAAGGAGAAAATGATTCAAAATTTAGACTGGCTTTCCTTTGAAGGCAAAATATTATTCTCAGGTGGAGAAGTGACCACAGCTCTTCAATATTGCAGAACAGGATAAGGTGTGAATAACAACTCATGTTACGTGCTAATGATAAGCTTTCTTTGATTCTGGGACCCTATACACTCTCAATTCCACATAAAATTCCTACTTATCCTTGCAATATATGCATTTGTTTGTGCTACTATCATTGGCAGCCCCCTCACTGCATTATTTTCTGCATGTTTGTGTGTTTTGTAGTATTGTTTGTTCAATCTTACTTTAGGACTCTTTTTTTCATGAGAATATAATGAAAACATTTAATTTCTGTTTTTACAGAAAATTAATTCTTGCTTTGGCTCCTTATCTAGTGAAGGCAGCTTTTTGCAGCTCCTTTAAAATTATCTGATGATGCATTCAGGGAAAGAAACCAAACATCTTTTCTAGGCTTGTATAGCTAAAAAAAAATTAAAACCATAAATTAATATTTATAGACAAATGCTTTTGTGACATGCTAGGTGAAGAATGCATAGATAAAAAATAAAATACATGCAGTTTTAGTTTACTGAACAGGAGGACAGCTTGATGAACTAGAAATGTATCTTGCAGAAAATGAGCTTAGAGGTGAAACAGATCTGAAGTGCAGTTAAAACCAGGGCATGATATTAAATGAATTTATCAAAAGGTGTGGATTTTCCAGTATTGTGGATTTTACTTTATTTATTTCCTTGTCTTTGTCTCACAAACAAGGCTCAAGAGAAGATGGACAGACTGTTGTTTGTCAAGCAAAGTTGAAGTTCCAGGGAAAGCACTGCATGGTTTAGCTGACCACAAAATGTCCCTCTCTTTTGTATTTATGGCTTTAGCTAAAACATTAAAAACCAGCTAGGCAGTGTAAAATAAAAAGAGGTGTTAGAGGTTGGGTTTGTGCATTCTAGTTACTATAGAGCTTTGTAGGGTACTAGGCTGCATGTTTTCTGAAGGCTGAGAGTGAAAATTGCTGGTTTGTGGTATTTTTTAAGATCAGTCTGAGCCTCAATTAGGGTAGTTACGGTAGAGTGTAATCTGCTGCATCTGGCTATTCCCACATGTGAATTTAAAGACTGGAACTGTGTTCAGTGAGTCAGAGGAGAGCATCCCTGGAAGAGAGGAGCTGCTCTGACAGCAGGCAGGGGTCTAAACCAGACCCAGAAGATAACAGCAACTTCCTCATTCTGATGGCATTACTTGTAACGTTATCTGGGTGAACATATTCAGGAGAAGCCGTGACCCAGCCCTGGGGTGCAGGCGAATAGGTTATTTGTGAGCTGTGGGTATCGGAGCAGCTGACTCCTCACCATGCCGAACAGGATTAAACAGATTGACACTCTGGGATCGCTTCACTCAGTAAATCCTACCTGCTGCAGCAGCGGGCAGCCAAGTGGCTGTAAATACTGGATCCTGGACTTAGGTACAAATATGCACAATAGAGATGTAATGGGCAGCGGGAGGTGGGTTGCTTGGCTGTTTGGGGGATGTTTTCAAATCATGGGAGTTTAGTAGGATGCTTTTTTTTTATCTCCTGTATTTTCCTCTACTCTCCCCTCCCTCTGACCCCAGCCAAAAAATGCAGAGTACTACAGAAAGGACCTGCATAAGAAAGGGAGCAGTTATGGAATGAATCTGCTTGTAAACTACTGAGATGCTGTACAGCAAGCTCTTTCAGAAAAAGCTTGTAAAATGTGTGTGCTACTTTATGGGAGTCTTTTAGTTGAACCAGGGAAATGAGAAATGGTAACGATTGCTCTGTGAAACATTATTAATGGTAGTATTTTGTTTCAATAACTTAGAATGTTACTGCTAAACCAGAGAAATCATAGAGTATTTCATGTGTATCGCTTCTGTTGAATTGTTATTGAAAAGTAATGTTTTTAGGGAAATAGAGCTTGAAAAGAAAGTGCAGTTGGAAATAAATTTGCCTGCGTGAAGTTTATTTAGAGACAGGATTGATTCTGAAATGTAATATGGAGGAAAGCCATGCTCTTTCAGCCTCAACTGGAGGAGGAGAGATGTGAGGATAAGGATGTTCATGTTAAACTCAGTTTCTGTAGCATCTTCTCCCATTCTTCCTTTGTAAATATAACAGGAAACAATACTTGTGCTTGGCATTTGGTCTGTTGCTGAGAAACAAATTTGTATGATTCTCATTAAAAAGTCAGAAATGTCTGCAGGGCAGAACAGTGCTAACCTTCAGATTCTGGAGCTGATGCACTTGTTGGGATGCCTTCTTTTCGTAATCAAGTTGTTTGCAGCTAGCATGAAGTCTTACATACCTGTTGCTCTATGCTGTGTACAGATACTAAAATTAAGCAGCAAAAGGCAAGTTATAATCAGTGTTACTTCATAGTATCCAAACTGCTGTTATGGATGGACTGAGAGGAGAGGGAGGATGGTAGAAGATTTGAAGACAAAAAATCAAGAATGCAATGGAAAGTAATCTTGTCAGAGACATCTGAAGATAGGGTCTCATGTCAGTGGGATAGTAGTATCTCTCAGTAGTTCCTTGAAAGATAACAGGGCTTTGGAATACCAGCCAGTGGGAGTTAATGTTAGCAGGCTGTCATCTCTGATCCCAGCAATAGAGCTGTGTTCTCAGAAGGCTGCTCTGTAGCCCTCAGCGCTACACAATCACTTCCTTAAACAGCAATTAATCCAGTTTTTTGAAGTAAACGGGTATAGAGTATCTTGAAGGGAGGTGGGGGTGAAAGGAGTCAAGAATAAATAGTAATTGATAGGCAGAATGCTTTGCAGCAATATACTTTGCAGCAAGTCCTCACCCAGAGCTGGAGATCTGTTTATGCACAGCAACAATCTCCCTTTCTGTGGCTTTTCATTCTCCCGTCTTCACTGTAGCTCCTTTACTTCATTTCTGAACTCTTGGCGCTGCAGCGCTTAGCTTTTTACTTCCAAATAATTTTTAGAAGACATGTTTTATAAAGTGCTGGGTGTAGTTTGTCCCGATCAGTGAGATGCTTTCCGTTATTACCATAAATTAAGATCATAGACATGCCTGAAGTCTTGTTTGGCAAGCATACGTGATTTCACAAACATTCTTCATTGTTCCCTCTCTCTGTCCTAAAAACAGATGTCCGTGCCTACAGACCATGTTGTAAGGAGGCTCCGTAGCCTTTCATAATAGAGAAACAAAGCTTACTTATGTGCCATCTCTTGAACTGAAAGGAATGAAAACTATATCTGTAGTATTACTGGCCATTTCAACCTTAACACTGGAGATTTGGGATTTAGGCTTAATATTCGTAATGTACTCTAGTGCATTATTTTATTCATAGAATATGTAAAGTGTTTTTTTTTTAAGTAATTAAAAGTTTGGTTGATTTTTTATTAAAATGTTAGAATACACGTGAAATTAGTAATTCTGTATTCCTGCCTAATAAAATTATCTGAATTTTCACCCCACTTATTCATCAATCCTGAGGAAGAAAAACGCATTCAGATTTAGGGAGAAAGAAGATAGGTCTTTGAGTTATGAATTGGCAAGAAACTACTGAAACGAATAAATATTTTTGCCTTTATCTGACATCAGTTGGAGAAAGCAGTGGTGATGGTAGGAGGAAACCAATTCTCATGGTAATTCCACCCATTTCTGTAACTTAAAAATGCTTTGCATGTGAGACAAGTGAGACAAGACAAATAGTAAAGTTGTTTATGGTTATCTGGCTGGAGAGTGTTGAATAGTTTCAACTGAATGTTGAAAATAACATTTTTTCAGTTACCTTATGAGCTGGAAGAAACAATAGAATGTATGTGTATCGTTCCCTATGTGGATTGTGTAAGTCTGTATTTCACTTGGGAAATCTGAGAGGCAAATCTCATGCATAAAGTCCAGGGAATAAATCTACAAACCCCAAATTTGCCCTGAAGTTATTAACCATATGGAGGTTGGGTTTTGAAGGAGGAAAGGTGGTTGTTAGAGTAGAAGGAGTTATCATTTAGCTTTGAAGAAATACATTCATTATATGTGCAATAGACTGCTTAAAAGAATGCATGTGAATCAAACTATCTTTCTTTTTCCCCTTTCGTAACATTTTATGGTGTATTAAGCCTCAGAAATAATTCATCCATAAAACAGGATGCTTTTACTGTAAAGTAATTGTTAGCAAATGGTGTCCAAGAGAGGATAGGAATCTCTAAGGACTGAACTCAGAGGATGCAGTGGGAGAGTCCAGTTATTACTAATGGGTTGGTGTAATTCTTGGCATAGATTCACCTCCACACTTTGAAAGTCTATTCTTTTCAAATACAGATGGAAGCTGTTAAGTATGTCCTGTGTGTGCCTTTCCATTTCTACAAAGAGCATGCAACAAAAATCCTCCTGAAACTGAGCCTCATGTATCAGCTATATAGTTACACATGCAAAAGTACTACTTTCCTGACATCTCTGTCCTTACTCACTTGTTCTTGCAACATGGCTCTTCTGAACCATTAGACTGCAGAACTTGCAAGAGAGTTAGCTGGAGGTGCTGTTTCACAGTTAGTAAAAATGGAACTACATGTCAGGTACTGCTAGTTTATTTACCCTGCACTTGCACATATGATCCAGCTGCTTCTCATGCTTCAACATGAGCAATAACACAGACAGCCAGATCAGGGATCTGATCCTGTAGAAAATGCTGCCCATTCCCTCCCTCCTTCCTCCCCTCCCCCTGCCCCTAAAACACAACAAAACCGCTCCCAAATAAAATAACAAACAAACAAAACAAAAAACCAAAACAAAAAAGACCATGTTATAAATTATAGGAGCTTATGCAAGAGAAGTAGTGATGTCCTTTCATAATTGCCATCCCTGTTAGTGAACGTGAAGAACTGAGACCTGGGTCTTTTGCTCTGAGTGGGCTGATAAGATCCACAGTTACTCATATTTTCATCTGAACCACTCCTTTTTTTTTTTCTCCTTTAATTTGGGTATATCTTTTTGGTCACTTGAAAAGGCTATTTCTGTAGCTCTCAGTTGGGTTGCCTGCTCTGTGAAATAAACCAAGACTGAGCAGCAGTGCGGATCAGAAATGTGTATGGAGTTAGCCTCAAGCAGCCTTCTGCCTCTAATCCTTCAAAGTCTGCTTCTTCTGCTGCAGCACTTTCTGCTCTGACCTTGTATAAGCACTGCATGAAAACAGAGTAATTTAAAATCGTTCTTTTAGCCCTAGCTCTTTCTCAAACCAGCTACTCAGTTCTGAGTTGTAAGGACTTTTTTGAAAGATATGATAGGAAAATGTATGCTTTTCTGAAGGAAACGTAGTTAGGTTTATAATACAATTTTCATGTAATAAGGGTTTTAACTCCATTTCTGTAATAAGAAGAAAGTGTTACATATAAGCATATTTTGATTTTGCTAAGATGACTCTATCCCTGTATATTGCTACTGAAGCATATTCAAAATGCTTAGTGAAGAATTTCTAGATTTAGCTTCAAAAAGATGATGGAAAAATGAGCAGTCAATAGCAAGAAGGCTTCCCAGAGAGAGAGAGACCAGAAGGAGTACCTGTATGTAAACATCTGATGCATACAGTTTTGTGTCATGGTCAAAAGTCTGTATTGAACGGATGGACTTAAACTGAGCAAAGTGGAACTGTTCCAACTTATATTTCAACACAATTTCCCTCTAGCTCTCTTTATCTCCCTCAGCTCTCTTTTAAACCAATTATTTCAGTGAAGCAGCAGCATAAGAACGAGCTGTCACCTTACATAACAAAAGTTTCTTCTAGGTGCTCATTGCAAGACTGGTAATGAACAATATGTTCGTAATCTGCCTTTGAACATACCTACAAGCAGCTGTAACAGTCTGTTGAATTTGCTCATCTAGGCTTGTGCTGACTCTCCTTTAGAGGGGGTAATGAGAGGAACAGAATTTAAGTGATATAAGTATATTCCATCATGCTTTGAAAAGACAACACCACTAACATTAACAATCCTACCCCATAAAAGTTAGTTTTCCTCAGGGAGTTAAGTATGTTTATTAAACCACTTACGTTTTCTTTTGTTTCCTTGCATTTGAACATGGGACTGGACACCTCCAGTCAATCTTCTTGAATGAGTGATTAAAAAAAGCCACACCACCCAACACACAAACTACATGGAGTAGTTTTGCCATAAGAAGAAAACAGCTTCATAGAGATCATGCTGTCTAGGTGCATTGTAGGAAGTGTTGGGGACTTGATGAATAGAAAAAGCCTTTTTTCTTTTCAGTAGAAAAATTAATAGACCTTGGTTAAATTTATGATCTTGTTTCTTCCAGATAACTTACTTGCCCTTAAATTTAGGCTTACAGTTGAATCTATAACTTTAAAAAGCAGCAATTGTGTGGAAAATATTATTGATACAGATTTTCCTCTCTCCCCCTGCTTCATGTCTAATTAAAGCAAATAATAAGAATTGTATTTTATTGCCTTTCAAAAGACATTTGCCAGTTTATTTTTTCCAAACTGGTTTTGGACATCTCTTCCATGATCCCATCGCATCATTTTCCTGTGGCCACTTAAGTAATACTAGATGGATGGAAGTCGGGGAATGACTCGAGGAACTGGAATTTAGATGCCTGGGTGGACAAGGCAGTTCACGATATCATCTTCCTCCTGAGGCTTTATTTGGAACATTTGAAGGATACAAAAACAACAGAAAAATTGCATGACAAAAATGTAGCTTTTTGTGTGTGTGTGATGTGGGCTTGATCATGCCAAAGAATATTCGGCAGGGCATATGTTATTCCTGAAGAGACTGTAATCAAGTTAATGAACATGGCAGTGATTCTGTTTGTAGTATTCAGTGTATTTAAATTGCGCATGGAGATAAAATGTCACATCTTCCACTAATTTACAGTCTTAAAATACTTGTAGTTTAAAATACTTGCTTGTATCAAGGAGTTATCTTTCCCCCTTTTAACGCAGTCTTTAGTTGAGATTGATGAATTTTTGGAGGAGTGTCTCCCTCTTTCCTAATCCCTTAAAATACTTCATCCTGAAAAGGCATCTGTGCAGCAGTTTGGCATTATGACTTTCAATAGCTATCTGCTAGTCAACCTTGACTGTGAGTCTGTTTAAAAAAACCTTGGTATTTCCAGTGTGACTGACCTTTATTAAAATCACGTGTGCTCTCCTTGCATTGCTCAGGTTACATTTCCAGCTGAAAACCAAAACTATCAGACCAGTTCAGTTTCCAATCACTGTCATCTAAGTCTGCTCTTGATAATGTAGTTATTGAGATGGGATTGCACTTGGAGGAAGTTGTCTGTCATCACCTACACTCGTCTAGTTATGTGTTGGGGAGGCTGCAAGCAGTGGTGTGGCTGCAGGGGCCTGACTCTGCTCAGTAATGCTCCAGATAGTGTGTGCACCAAACAGGTCAGGGTTTTACAGTGCAAAGTAATGTTAGTGCAATTCATTTCTACCACTAGTATCAATTAATTGGGTAAAGAGGTAACATCTTTTTTTGTCTATAGGAATTTCATATCCTCCATTTTTGTTCACTGTTTTAGCCATTCCATCTTCCCTCCCAATTCCCTAAATTGCTTTCTCAATGTATTTTTGAGGGTTACAACAGTATAACATTTGGAAAGAGAAAATGACCAAAATTATTGTAATAGTCCCAAAGCTAAACAGTATGAGTATATTATTATTTCAAGCTTATGGCAGAGTTCCTAACTTGAGATTGATGTGTTTGTACAGCTGCTGCTAAAACTGTGGCTCCAAACAATTGCTAGTTGTTCTAATGATCTCTTCTGCTTTGAATCAAGAGGATGGGGGAAAGGAAAAAAAGACTGTTAAAATCTCTGTTGGATTAGTATATGTATTTAGGTTAACATGTAACTGCAGTAGGTGAATAGGAAACAAGTATTTTTTTAGTACAAGTAGTCTAATAACTTGGGGGTTTAAAACAAATGAAATTTGATAAAGTCATAACTTCTTTTGGATCATTTGTTTTTGTAACTCAGTACTAACACTGTGTACTGTCACTTTAAGATATGCTTAGCAATTAGTAATCTAACCTTAGTGTTTCAAAGTATGTTTATTGGCTTTTCGTATCTTCTCTCGGTTTTACTAGAGAATTTTTGGAGGTTTTCTCATGTGTGGGAATTTTTTAAGGCATTTGGAAAAGAGAAAATAAAATACATCTAGTTTCATCTTCTCCTAGAGGTCGCTCATTTGTAAATACATGACCGAACTTGCATAAATTTTTTCAAACTTCTGGACAAAAGAAAATCTAATTTTGGCTCAGCATTTTATGCTGATTTTGTGTAGAATTATTTTTTGTCTTTCTAATTGTGGAACTTGTTTATATCGATTAAGTAAGGTGGTGAAAACTAATTTCCCCACTATCCTTGTATGTATTCTCAATCTTAACAGTGCAGCAGTAGTTCTGTGTCCCCCCCTACTTCCTTTGGAGATCAGACTTGTTGAAACTTGCTTTTGCAATATCTTAGCAGTATACACCCTTTTTCTTGAAGAGGTGGAGTGTGTTTTAAAATCTGCATAGAAGATAGATCCTTTCCATGAGGATGCCCTGTGTTGCTGACGGTTTGCACAGGGAAACGTAGCATATGTTGTTTTAAATAAATCAGAGATGATGATTCTTCCTAATGCAGTTTCTGCAGACTTGCTTCTCTCCCTCCCTTCCTCCACAGCTTTCTCTGCTTTCAGTAGAGCTGAGGGCTTGCTGAATGCATCTTCCTCCTGCCTCCTTTTGGTTGGCCATTCTCTTATCTGTATTGATAGGGACATTTTTGTTTCATATCTGTTCGTAATTTTCCTCTTCTGGGCCAATGCACAAAGCATATCAGATGAGTTGCTGTGCTGCTTCAGAGCTGTATTTCTAGGATTGGAGTTTATTTTTATCCATTTCTAAGCAAAAATTTACTTTGCAGCAAAAATTAAAGTAGCAGATGATAAAACCCCTACAGCTCAGTAGCAGATGAGCAGAATTAATTGTGCAGTTGCCCTAATTAAAATCTGTAACTGCTTGTCACGAATCTTGTCATTAGTGGTTCCCATTGGTGATATGTGACGTGCAGTTCTCCACCAAGAGCAGAGCTGCATCTCTGGGGCTGACATCATGCAGTATGGCTCCTGGGGACTAGGTTGCACACAGCATGCATGAGGCCAATAGCTTGTCAGCAGTTGTCAAAACTCTGTCTAGTGTCTTAAGTGCCAGTGCTGCCTACGAGGCCCAAGTCCAAAGCTTCTGCCTTCACTCTTTTCCTTCTTTGGCTCAGACTTCACTTCTCCCCACCAGTTTACTGCTTGGTTTTGTCAAAGGCGGGGAGTTCTGTACCATGGAGCAGTTGGAAGGGAGCTAGTGCTGCCAGCTTCTACTGCTTCAGTAGCTGTCTTGTGCCCTCAATCAGCTTCTTGTGCTGAGATCTTAAACCTGTGAGCATCAGCAGTGATGGGGAGCAGGCTGGAGCCAAGGGCTGTACACAGCTCTCCTCAGCTCAACGCAGTGAGCCCTGGGCTTGGAACAGTTGTTCCTGGCAGTGGTCCTACTGCATCTGTTCATCTGGAGGGAAGAGTGGTTGGGCCATGCCTTCATCTGATATTCTGCTTTGGTCATCCTAAAAGTAGTTGGATATACCTTGTGCTAGGCATCTGGCTAAAAATAGCATATAGAAACTTTTTAAAATATTCATGTCCTCATAGTAAAGCTCCAAAATGCCCAAGCTTTGAAAATGAGTGATGTAGTTGAGTCCTTGTGAAACATCTCAGTGAAAAATTGATCTTAAAACTGTATTTAAAACCAAATAGGGAAAATACGTTGGTGCTGTTGAAAAACCTGCTTGTTAATATAGAAGAGCAGTATTACTCTTAATTTTCTTTCAGTTTGTTTTGAAGAACTTTCACAACTATTTCACAAAAGAAGGATGTCACCTTAATATTCTGAATTACATTGTATGTGTCAGCCCCTATGAGGAAGTTAGCTGTTAGTAACTTAAATCTCTCCCTGAAAATCCTGCCTGTTGTAGGTCTGCAGAGCAAATAATCTTATGTGCTCCTTCCCAGTGATGTAAAATGATGTCATATAACGGGAGGCACAAGTGAAATACGAAAGAGAAGTAATTGGCTGATGGCCCTAGTTGACCCAAGGGACTGGAGGTGGTGCATTAAAAGGAGGAAACTTGAAAAATAGAACATGGATTTCTGTTCATTAGCTCTTATGCAAAAGCATGCAAAGCCTCTGTACAGTTAGCAGTTAGGAGAAATACACCCTCCCTTCCAGTGGAAGATAATCATATTAAAAAAATCAGGGCATTTGCTTTGATCTCTAGAGAGGATGGCTCAGTGCACTGACATAGAGTGAGAACTTAACTCAGAAGCAGTGCTAAATTACATAAATCTGTCCTTGGTGTGTCCTGCCAGGCACATGGACATAGCTGTCTTTAAATCTGAACAAACAGGTGGCTAAAAGAGTAGAGCTGAAATCCAGACATTGCCTGTTAAAATATAAAGCTGTGTACAGGGAAACTGAGATTTAATCTATTAAAAGCTTGTGGTTTTCACAAACTGTGAAACTAAACTTCAGCAGTGTAACTTCTTAAAGCTTCCTACTTGTGACACAAAATGCATTTCTCTCCAGAAATGGGAGAGAATAACAGTTTTTTGCAAAGAATGAAATGCCCCAAAAAGTCCACTCCCCACTTCTGTAGTGCTGCCTTGTGCTTGTAGCAGTACACAAGATTTAGATTTGAGGTTGTATATGCCTGTGGTCTGAATTCCAGGGTGTACAAACAGAACTGCTTCTGTTAACCTGGGAAAGTTTTTTTTTTTTTTATTTTTGGCACAATATAATGTTTTTTTTTTTCTTAAAAAAAAAAAAAAAAGAGAGAGAGAGAGAGAAAAGCTGCACAAGTGTGGATGCAAAACTGTCCAGCACTTTTAAGAGAAGGATTTTTTTCTGTCTCAATTTTGTTGGTGTTTAGCTCCTAGATGGCAGTTGTGTTTGCAGCTCTCCCTGTGTACACTCTGTAATGCATGTGAAACTATTTGAAAACTTAAATGTAAAACCTTGTTTTACAAAAACTTGGTTTTACATTTGCGGGGTAGGAAGGCAGGAGAGGATATTAAGAAAAAATAATGATAAAATAGCAATAGTATGAGTGTATTAAACCTTTCAGGCATATGCCCCTTATTTTTTAACTCAAACGAACAGTGCTTTTTTTTATTGCTCTTAATCAGAGGTTTTCTTTATTTCTTTCTCTGATGTTATTGCAAATATGTCTGTTGAATGACTTTTCTCAATGTCAGAAAGACCTTTGGAAGTCATTAAGATGACAGTCTCTGTCTTGAGGGCAGGGTTGGCTTTTTCTAATTGCTTTTGGGGCAGTTTAGTATCTCATTAAGAGAAGCTGAAGAATATCTAGCCTCCAGTTTAGAATTCCAGTCTATCTGATAGTAACATAATCAGCTTTTGATGACTTTGAAGACTTAATTATTGACTACATGTAAATCCAAGTGCTCTGGACTAGTGTCTGTATCAGTCAAAATTAGTACAGATAACTCATTAATCAGGAAAGATATGCTAAGGAGCTGAACTCTTTGTCTACTCACACACTGAAAAGATTACAAAATTGTATTTCAGCATAGTGCATAACTTCAAATAAAAGACAGAAAAGCTTTTCCTTACCAGAGATGAAGACTGAGCGTGTTTCTTTCACTACAGACACAGATGTGATTATGGGATTTTCTGTTCTGTATTGAGTACTAACTTTCTTAATTTTGTGATTTTTTTTTTAATTTTTTTTCCTTAGAAACTAGTTTTATGGAATTTGTATTACTCTATATTACAAGTGAAATTCATGCTTCCCCAAGGGCATGGTGGAAATGCTCCGTTTGCAAGCCTGATAATGCTTAAGCTGCATTGTCTTTAAATGGTATCTGCTTTTATGATGGCTTGTTAAAAGTTGGAACACATCTAATGCCTTTTTATGTACTGGTTTACAAAAAATAGGCAGCGAGGATATTTTAAAGAGGGTACCCATTAGGAGAGAAATAGAATTCCTGACACATGCAAAATTATCTGAATGGTCTTGTACGTGGCTCTTACTTCAAAAGCAGTTCCCAGGCAAAAACTACATGTGTGTGTCCATGATGAAAATAATCCTTGCACTCTTTTTTCCAAGCTTTCCCCATCTCATCTAACAACAAGTTCTCCCTGTGTATGTGGGTAGGATTTTATGGGCTTTTGTCATTAGATGCTTGTAAGCTATCTTTGCTTTCTCTGATGATATGTTGACTCATCTCAAGTTGGGCATGTGTGTTTGTAGGTAGATGTGGTCTTGGGAGGTCACTGAACCTGAGCCATTTCCACCTTGCGTTTTAAATTTATAAGTGCATCAGTGTAGATGGTGCTCTCTCTGTTTTGAACCAAAAAGCAGCTCTTATCTCCAAATACTGATAATGTACATTCGTCAGATCTTACTGATCAGGTGGTTAATTGCTCATGATGGGTTTTCTGGGCTTTTTTCGCATGGGGCGGTCCTTAAAGTTCACAGTGGATGGCAGATCTGCGGTGGAAGTGTGACGTGGCTGTCAGGGTTGCTAAGTTTGCTTTTCTCCATTTTTCACTCTTTGTCCCATCCCTGTTTCACAGTCCAGAGATGATGAAATGTTCATGTTTTTTGGTTTGGAGCATTTTGGGTTTAGGAGTGCAGAGTAGGCATCAAACATACTTGGTTTGATTCCCTAGGTAAAGGAGTCAGGGTTTTTTTAGCCTCTTGCACAAAAATGCAAAAAACAGCAATATGGAAATAGTTAATATGAAGCAGGGTCTTTTAAGTCATCAACTGGCTTAACATGGCTGATTTATTTTTTAGGAAAAAAACCAGTTTATTAATCACAGATGTTCATGTTTCTAGCGTTAAGAAAACTGGGACTAGAATGAGAATTCCCATTTCCCTTCGAGTTTCAAAAATTTTCCTGTTTGTTGGAGGTAACTTTATCTTCTAGTTTGAGGGGGTCACAACCCATGCTGCCTGCCCTTTAGCTTTAAAAATAAATTTATGTACTCTGCGTGAACTCTCTGACCTCACCACCAGAGCAACATATGTGGTTTTTACTTTCAGAGAAATGGCAGTTAAATGCCTTCTTTTCTTATTGTGGCTATGAATTTTAAAACAAAGCCCATCCATTAGGTTTTTTAAAACTCTCTTTACTTGAATAAGTAGTGATTTTATTAAATTTGATGGTTTCTTGTTGGATTCATGCTGCTGTGTGTGATCACTATATGTGTGTTGGGTTTTTCTTCTCTCCAAGATGTCCATCTGTTGCACTTATCTTTTTCTAAAAGGGAATCTGGTGCTCACTAGAAAGTTTACTGTGCTTGAAACACAGTTGGGGTTAGCATACCCCAAATTTATTCCGTCTGTTTTGGTTTTAAAATTCCTTGTTGTTCTTGGTTTAATTTTGAATACTCCTTTTTTCCTCTTAGCGTGTCTTAGCGATAAAATATTCTTGAGCAACCCTAGAAAAATGATTTTCTATGTAGTCATAAAGGAAACAAAGCCAATTTAGTGTAAACAATCCCAAGCATGGTAATAAATCAAACCAAGTCTGTATCCCTAATTATATAGATAGAAGTAGTATACAGGAATGGGACAGGGAGAAATGAGACACACCCATGTGTCTGTTCTCATAATGAAGGTAAAAGGTCTTTCTGTGCCCTTGAAAATGCCTGTATTGGATCTGATATTCCCTCATGCTTCAATCTGGCAATGCCTCTACATAAATGTATGAACTTGAGCACCTAGGTTTTGTACGTGACTGTGCTTTAGCGTTGTTACTGGAGTCCTGAGGAGCAGATAGGAGCAAGCAATTAGAGAATCAGGACTCCTGTCAGATGGGATGGGAAAATAGATGGTAAAGAGTCTCACCGGGAAAATACTGGCATGGAATATTTCTGGTGAGTGTTAACCCAACTATGAGGCTTTGGAGATGTTTTCTGCAAATTTAAGCAGGAATGAAAAGTCAGGTCTGATCTCTGAAGAGGCTAGTGGGTTGGTTTTTCATTCAGGTTGACACTGGTGATTTTAAATATCTTTTAATGCTGATTTTAAAAATATTTGATCTTTAGGCTGATGCTTTTATGGTAATGCAGTATTTTTACTTATTTTAAGAGAATATCAATGCATACAAGTATCTTAAGGATGGGTTTCCAGAGAAGAGGGGCTGACTCTCTTCATGGTGCTCAGTGACAGAACAAGGGGCAGCAGCACAAACTGAAACATGAGGAAGAACTTCATTACTGTAAGGGTGGCAGAGCACTGAAGCAGGCTGCCCAGAATGGTTGTGGAGTCTCCTTCTCTGGAGATGCTCAAAACCTGCCTGAATGCAATCCTGTACATCCTGCTATGGGTGAACCTTCTTTAGCAGGGGGTATGGACTAGAGGTCTCCAACCTCCGTGATTTTCCTTCTCCCCCAGAGCTTTTCATGCCTTAAAGAGCAAAGTGGAAAGTGCTATCATTTTGGTGTACTATTTAACACTATGTCCACTTTTATGATTCCCAGAAGCCCTAATAATACTTCAGTAAGTATTCCATATTAAATCACGCAGAAGAGAAGATAAGAAGCAGTTACATACTGCACACCAAGTGAAAACTAATGTTGTGTGGGAGGATATGGCTAAAGTTATGTGCTGTGGAACATGTCTGGCTAACATTGTTTTGTCTCTTAGATCCTCTCCACTTCAGCAGAGTGTATGTATTTTATGCTCTCTTCCCTCCCCCTGCCCACAAACTCTTGGCTGACTTGGTTTAAGAACAGGAGTGGTAACACAAAAGTACAGTCAGACAGAAATATTTGTCTTCCACATTTTCAGGGGCTCTGCCCTGTACTGCTTGGTTTTACAAGAAATTCTGTAGCTGGTAAGTGTAGATTGTCAAAGGGATGTGTGAGAATTTGAGGAGGTGGAGCACACTTTTTATAAAAAGAAAAATGAGTTTATTAACTGCAGGCATGTTACATGCTTAGAGATAGGCATGTTTATGTAAAAGCAAATCTTATGCAGTTACCGCACCACCACACTGCCTTTTTGTTAGAAAGGAGTCATTGTAAAGGAAAGAAATGCAACAGATACAAAAATACAAAACAGTATATGGCGAGCTTCTGCGAAGGCTTAATTTTTTCTTCTTATATAAACAAGTGAATGTTCTCTCTTTTATTTGTATGAACATCATTGAGCAGAAAAATATATACAAATGAAAGAAAAACTTGGCTGAGTGGTTAACATCTTCAAGCTTGCGAGTCTTGAAAACAAGACATTTAGTTTGTGCTTTAAGAAACTTATTTACAAGAACACCAGCACCATTTTCTCATCTTCTGTATCCCACTAGCAGAGTAGTAAGAGGTTATTTATTGAAATACTCATCAGCTGCTGATGATGATGATTTCTGAAACAAGGCATTTGATAATAATTAAAATGTATGATAAGGGCAAAGTTAAGCTTGGTGAAAGAGCAGTCAATTTAACTTCTTACAGAGGTTTAGTAGGAGATTGTTTGGATTCCTGTGGAGAGTTTGCAGATGGTTGCAAGTTTTGTTTGGAATTTTTTTAATAAGCAGACCACTTTCTTTTTTAATGAAGTAAAAAGTATGTCATGATGTGGATGCTGATGGCTAGTAGACTTGCTTTTCTTGCATATGTGCTGATAACCCTTTAACAGTAATCCAAGGGCCTTCAGGGATATTCAAATTGCAAGCTGAAAAACATTGTTATAGATAATTAATTTCTTCCTCACGGTTTTCACTTCAACAGGAAAATAATGTGGCAATTCTGTAGCACTGCTATCCCAAGATTTAAAGACAAAGACCACTAGTGTAGCTTTGTAGTACCCATTACTTAAAGCCTTGAAACCAGGTTAATGGCATCATAGGCACTCTTCTTACCTGTGTGCACAACAGCTACAGCTGTGACTAGAAGATAATTCCATAGATGAATCCTGATTTTAAAGTGTTAGCAGCTAACTTGTCATACTGAAAGTATGCTTTATAAAGTTTATCTTCTGCTTTATGGAAACATAATGAAAGGGGTGGTTAACAGTAATTGTTGTGTATGTGTTCGTACCATATAAGCTAACAGATGGTCTTGGCATCAGAACTGGTATATCTTAATGGTGACATGCAATGGTTTTTATTGGAATAGAGAAAAATTTTTACAAACAGCATGATAGAGCACAGTTTGGGATTCCAAGGAAAAGGTCCCCTTTTTGAAACAGCTTGAGCAGTGCAGGAAAAATAAAAAGTCCTAACTTCTTACATTCGCATTTTGTGTGTCTTTCCCCATCTCCGTTCAAAACCATCATTTACACTTAGTGCTCTGTGGAAACGGAACAGACTCACATACTTGTGGATGGATCCCAGCATTTGGGTGTTTATGATGGAGTGTGTTGGTACATCAGAATGACCATGTTATTCTACAAAATTCAAACTATCTTTGCTCAGCCTGGCAATACACCTCTTAGGGAAAAGCTGCCACAAGAGGTGACCTGAACATCTGTGTCAAGCTTCAAGAAGGAGCACAAGCACTACATTTAACTCCCAGCAGCAGAAACATTCAACAAAACATTATTTATGTCATCCTTGTGTAAACTATCTGTCTGTGAAAGTGCACACACAGGGGAAAAAAACCCCGTATTTGACAACATAGGGGAGTCTTGTTAATGCCCTGGTGGTAGATAATATTTATGGGAGTGGTGTTACAGGAATGTGTCCCGTCCCCCTCAAAAAAAATAAAAAGTATATTTTTAGGAAAAGAGAATTGTTGGGGGAAAAAGCATTGTGCTGCATGGGGGGAAAAGAAATCTGGTCTCACAATAGCTAACCAGTGGGAGTTCACTGTAAGCATACAGTCCTGTTCAAGTGACAGGAACCTCGGTGGGAAAGTATTCTTGACCTCATGCACATTTAACTATGGCTTGAGAAAAGTGTATCCTTTGTTTCATTACAGAACTTCAAGCATGTCATGCTGAGAACTACTGCTGATCCTGAGATTTCAGCAAGTGGGCTTTTAAATGTTGCTCTGTGCTTTTTAAAAAACAAACAAAACAAAGCCAAAACTCTGAGAAGACTGAAGCAAAAGACAGACATGTAACTGTCTTCTGATTTCTTCTTCCTTTTGTCCCAAAGGCAGGGTAAAAAAATAAATAAAGTAACTGGAGCATTTGTAATTGAATTTGATGTTTGAAAAATTATTTACTTATCTTATTGAGGCAATTACAGTTGCCTTTCATGTCTCTCTGCTCAAAGCAGTAAACATTAAAAGATAAAACAAACATATTGTTCCATGAAGTTAGATGACATATGAAAAGTATAATTCACTATCAAATAAGTATCAGCAGTGGGAAGAATAAATTATAATTGAGGCAAGAGCAACTTAGTGAAGCTTGACTGTTAAAAGGACGTAAATTGTGCTTATGTGTGGACAGCCACATGCAGCATGAACACTGGTAGTTGTGGTGTCATTAAAAGGCAGGTTACCTCAAAATAATATGATTGACTTGTCCATAAATCCAGTCTGATATCCGTTATTTCGTACATCCATTTGCCTTGTTTCTTACTTGCCTATGTTTCAGCTTTAACATGCTCCCCTTGTTCTTTTTCCAGACTCCCTTTCAGTCTCCAGCAATGATGCCAGCCCTCCTGCTTCGGTAACCTCCCTTCAGCCCCACATGATTGGTGCTCAGAGCTCCCCGGGCCCCAAGCGCCCCGGCAACACTTTGAGGAAATGGCTTACCAGTCCTGTGAGGCGTCTTAGCAGTGGAAAGGCAGATGGCCATGTCAAAAAACTGGCCCACAAGCATAAGAAGAGTAGAGAGGTTCGTAAAAGTGCTGATGCGGGCTCCCAAAAGGACTCCGATGATAGTGCAGCTACCCCACAAGATGAAACTGTTGAAGAGGTAAGTGTTCAGGGCAGCTTCCCAAGAGTTCTTTTTATGTTTTTCAAGGAACTAATGTTTTCAGGTGAAGGTTGTCTCCTCAGTTGACTGTCCAGCAGTGGAGCAAAGTGGTATGTGCCCTGTGCTCATTCTGGATGACTGCTGTACTCTGCATAAGTACTGCGCCAGGGACAGTTTGTGCCCTCTGCACTGAGAGTGTTGGTGAAGCTCTCTGAAGGGTCTCCAACCGAAAAAGAGAAATGGGAGAGTAAAAAGTTGTTCTTTGGCTTTGCTCTCTTATCCTAATTAGGAAAGCAGCTTTGTGAGTAAAGGTGCTTCAGGGTCTGGGAATAATCAGGTCATTTTGAATTTCCTCTTCTTGTTGATGGACAAGGGAAAATGTAGGGAGAGTTGCTTAATTTCTTGAAAAAGCTACATCTACACCCTGAGCAGGTCAGAGCACAGAAAAATTACTGGACCTTCAAATTAAAAGTAGTTATTATCAGTCACATAATATTCATGGCAGTTTTCATTTGAGGGAAGGAAATTATGAACTGTTCCAGATTTCACCACCAAGGACATCTGAGGGCTTCCCTTACTTCCACAAACATGTGTCTCTCCTTCTAAGCCTGGAACTCATGTATGAACAAAGCATGCTTCCACTTGGGTGCAGATAAGAGCCAAATTCTCTTCTGTTACAAACCTATGATTCAGGCTGAAATGAATGTCATCTTAGTGCTTCCAAGGGCATGGCCAGGTGCATGCTACAGTTACTCCCTTTTACCAGGACTGACTCTTGACTATCAGTTTTGGTACTTAACATGCAGATGCCCAGTTTTTTACTTATTGCATTGTGGGGTGTTTTTTTTCCTCCTAACATACTGTGCTACAAGTTGGAACATTAGTGAAGTTATACAGTGAGTTTAGGGAAAGAAGAAACTAGAGACTTGGCAGCATGGTGAATTGAGAGATGACGTTTAGCAGTGAATATTGGCCACTGTCCTTGAATAGCAGGCTGTAGAAAGAGACCCTCTGTGCTGCACTTGCAGCATTGTTTTGGAAGTATCTGTTACTCTACAGTTCTCTGAGTGAGGGGAAAATCTAAGGCCAGTGCCTTAAAGTCAGGAAAAACAAATAACCATCTGTGCTGTCTTCCTGTAAAGATAGATAAATTATCCTGTGAGATCAGTTACATTAACTGTGTGTACTTGAAATCATAGTTTCTTGTGTGGGACAGAAACGGTAATAGACAAAATACTTCATGTGGTGATAGGGGTTTTTTTGGCCTTTAGAACATTTGCTATGGTACATAGCAAGATACATATTTCAGAGAGATAAGGATGTCTCTTTGCAGAACTGAACTTGGAAAGCAAGTATGGTTTTGATAACACTTCTCTGTAGTAAATTTCAAGCTGAATGTCTTGTTCTTAGTATCTTGATCTATCTGCTTTTACCAAATAGTGAAAACTGTCTTTGGCATCTGCATTTTCCGCCTTTGTTAAGGAGTTGCACTGTGTTCCTAGGATCATCTTGACTTGTTGGGAGAGGGCTTGAAACTGCAGAACAGACTTAAGACAAGCATGTGATAACAAGCTTCATGCTGTTGTGGAGATAACAGAGCTTGAATGTCCTGATATTTTTTACAGAGAGGTCGAAATGAGGGGCTGAGCAGTGGCACTCTCTCCAAGTCATCCTCTTCAGGCATGCAGAGCTGTGGAGAGGAGGAAGGCGAAGAGGGAGCAGATGCTGTACCGCTTCCTCCTCCGATGGCAATTCAGCAACACAGTCTTCTCCAGCCCGACTCGCAGGATGACAAGGTAGGAGGAGGAAGTGGGGAAGGCTTCACATGTCGAGATGGCCTCTGTTTGCGCAAATCCACCTTCTGTTTCCGAAGGTCTCCAGATTGTATGTAATAGAGCTTGCAACTTTAGACATTAAAAGGGTGTTCTGTGATTTAAATGCTTCTCTACCTTAAAAATGCAAGTGTAGAAATTTTTCTGCTACCACTTTAAATGCAAAAAAGGGTGCTTTGTGTGCTCACAGACCAATTTACATGTTTGACTGATGCTGTATTTAGTGATTAGAATCTAATTGTTTTTATAATCATACCTTTTCATTTTTTTGGGGGAGGGGGGATGCTTAAGAGAAAGGAATTACCGCCTAGGAGTATTATTTGTCATGGTTTAACCCCAGCTGGCAACTAAGCACCACACAGCCACTGCTCACAACCCCCATTGGATGGGGAAGAGAATCTGAAGAGGAAGAGTAAGAAAACTCATGGCTCAAAATAAAGACAGTTTAATAGGAAAGGCAAAAGCTGCATACACAAGCAAGGCAAAACAAGGAATTCATTCACCCCTTCCCATGGCCAGGCATGTGTTCAGTGATCCCCAGGAAAGCAGGGCTCCATCACGTGTAACGGTGACTTGGCAAGTTAAATGCCATCACTCAAAACATCTTCCCTTCCTTCTTCTTCCCCCAGTTTTATATGCTGAGCAGGATGCCATATGGTATGGAATATCCCTTGGGTCAGTTGGGGTCAGCTGTTCTGACTGTGTTCCCTCTCAACTCCCTGTGCACCAACATTCTCTTTGCTGGTGGGGTGGGGTGAGAAACAGAAAAGGCCTTGGCACTGTGTGAGCTCAGCAACAGCTAAAACATCCCTGAGTTATCAACACCGTTTCCAGCACAAATCCAAAACATAGCTCCACACCAGCTACAGTGAAGAAATGTAACTCTACCCCAGCCAAAACCAGCACATAATCGAGCTGATTTTTGCAAACAAAGGCACATCAAAATTAAGAGTAAAAATTTTGCATCAGTAATAACATTTTGGATGTAGATAATAGCTGCATGAAGGAAGCCTTACTTCTATATGATCTACTTTTCTTTAATGTTATGTCATTCATACATTGAGAGGGTTTATTTCCATTTTCAACCTGGATCAGATTTTTAGGGGACAAGTATCAACTCTGGAAATAGAGGGGTTTAGAAAGGGAAATATCTCGACTTATGCAGCAAATATGTATATTACTGTTTTCTTCCCATTTTGCTCCTTAAAATTTTTAACCTTCATAATCTACAGCACCGAGTATTGTTAATGAATTTTGTGACTGGTTGCTCTCTGTTCTCAGTGTTATTCATAACTTTGGCTGATCTTACTTATTTTTGAGCTTTTTTCCTTCCTTTAAAAACACTGCCTTTAGTGGGAATCTCACTCATCCCTGAAGCTATCATTTGTAGGATCAAAATGGCTGGTTCCTATGCTCTGTGGATATTTAATTCCTACGTATTTTCTGAATTGAAAAAGTGTAACACATGAGTTGGAGACTTAATATATTGGGAAATATTCCTGAAACAAAACAAGCAAAAAAGGGCCAGCCTTTAGACCTGAGAGAATGTTTCATTGATGCAATATAATATTCTCAGTTTGAGATTTAGAAATAGGATGAAAATAATGTTGATGAAAGTATGTTTAAGTTCCTGCTGATGAGTTGCCATATTTGCGTGTCCTTTGAGTGACAGAAAAAACCCTGATATACAAGTATTATAAAAAGTTATCCAGAGAAAGATTAATTTGGTTACATAGTTCTTTATATAGCAAGAACGGTTATGTGAAAATATGTGCTCATAAATTAGTGTCTGCTCACTTGTATGTTTCTGGTGCAAAGTCAGACCCTTACCACAGTAGAGTAAGAGGCTTTGAGTAGCTTTCAATCCACAGTAAATTTTACTTTCACTTCTGTTGTGGTTTAACCCCAGCCAGTCACCAAGTACCATGCAGCTGCTTGCTTACTCTCCTACCAGTGGCATCAGGGAGAGAATGAGTTAAAAAAAAAAGGTAGAAGTGGATTGAGATAAAGCAAAAGCCATGCATGCAAGCAAAGCAAAATGAGTTAATTCACTGCTTGCCATGGGCAGGCAGGTGTTCAGCCATCTCCAGGAGACCAGGGCTCCATCACATGTAACGGTGACTTGGGAAGACAAATGCCATCGCTCCAAATGTCCCACCCCTTCCTCCTTCTTCCCTCCACTTTATATCCTGAGCATGATGCCATATGGTATGGAATATCCCTTTGGTCAGTTTGGGTCATCTGTCCCAGCTGTGTCTCCTCCCAGCTACCCATGCAGCCCCAGTGTCCTCACCAGCAGTGCCGTACAAAAAGCAGAAAAGGCCTTGGCTCTGTCTGAACACTGCTCAGCAAGAACAAAAACATCTCTATTTTATCGACACTTTTTTTAGCACAAATCCAAAACATAGCCCCATACCAGCCACTGTGAAGAAAATTAACTCTAATCCAGCCAAAACCAGCACAACTTCTTAAGCAGTTACCATGCACCCAGTGCAGTAAAAACGTGTTGGGACAGTTTTTAAAGTAGCTTGAGCTACATTTTAGACTTCTAAGAAGTTAAAATTTGGTAAAGTTATTATTATGTCATAGTTTTTCCAAGTATGCAAATAATGATTCTTCTGCAATGTGTTGTTGTTATGCATTATCTGCCCTGCATGGTCGGAGGCAAAAAAGTCCCCTCATGGGCCAGCCTGGGAGGTTGTGTGGGCCTCCCTGAAGTGCACATGCCACCAACTTCTAGTACCTAAAGCAAATGCTTTATTGGAATGCAGAAGTGAGAACCCAGAGCAAAGTTTTACCCACCAGAAGGTAGTTGGCTCTGTTGATAGAGTTACTGATTAATAAAAGTCTTGCAAACAAATTCCCAGTTGTCTGCCTTCTGGGTGGAGTCCTTCTTCACATTCCTGCCGTGCTGAGTGGTTTCTTGGGTTGCTCAGCTCCTCTGAATCCCAAGGAATGTCTCCTCCTTTCAGTGACCTCAGAGACTTGGCTTTCATCAGTGCCTCCCTGTGAGCATTTCTTCCTCTCCAGGGTTTCTTGTCTACACTCAGTGCTGGAAACTCCCTGCCAGCTGGGTTTCTCCTTCCCTTCCCAGCCTGCTATGGGCCCTAGCAGCATCTCATGCCTGTGTGAGCTCAGTTGCTCCCTCCACCTTTCCTGGTTTTCCGAGCAGAGGGTGTATTCTGCTCCCATAGTACATTATCAGGAAAGTCCACAGGGAGACTTCATCTATGCAGCTCCTTCTTTTTCAGATAATGTGTGATATAACTACATGAACTGTAAACTAAACAGTTCTGAAGTTTTACCAGCACTCACACTCCATATACCCCAACAGAGCAGTAACGGAGAGAAGGGACCATGACCAGACTGAGATTCCAGCACTGACAGTGTTTTGTAAGACTAAGCTGAGCTCCATATCCAAAGTGAAAACTCATACACAAGCACAGCTTTGGAAAACCTAGTCAACAGTCAGATATCAAGGGCATGTAATTGCCTAAAAGACAGGCTAGCTGTGGGATTGCTCAGTTTTTGGTGTTCATGCAAACATCATGTGCTAGGCCATGCTGATTTGTCTAATATTACTAAATAACACAGTTATTTTCTCCTCTAAGAGCTCATCTGCACAGTATGCTTTCTTCCATTCAGTAGAATCATTGCACACGTCATGGATTTGCATTTGGTGGCAGTTTACAAGTTGTTTGCATTTAATTTTTGGATAAGAAGTATTAAAGTTTCAAGATCAGTTGTGTTAATATGAAACTAATTATTTTCGCTTTTTGTTTTCTCTTTTTGTAAACTCTGATGCAGCATTATGTTGACTTGTGTTCTGTCTCTGCTTTGGCTCAGTTCCCATATCTTTCTGTTTAAAGTTATCTGTATTTCCTTTGCTTACCCAGTCCTCGTTTTCCTTTCCAAATAAGGCAAATACAAGGCATAGTATCTAAAATTTGTATTTTTTTTTTTTAATTTACTTATGGGGAGTCTTGTTACACCCATGCTTGACTTGAACAGAACCTCTTGTGTGGAGTCATGATGTGTGCCATTTCTTTGTCCAGTCTGTTGGAAACATTTGCAGGACAGTTTACCCTGTGCTGTTCGTAATATGAAGTAAGGTTCATATTACACCCTGTTTCTGCTTTCCAGTTACTAAATGAAAAATGTAATATGCAAACATCTCTGTTTGCAAATTACTGAGGCTGAATTGAATGGCCTTCTCCCAGAATCCTTTACTGTTAATACCTCTTACCTTCAGTTGTATCTATAAACTGGCATTTTATAGCTTATGAGGCCAGAGATCTTCTGTGCTCTACACATACCATTGGGGAAAATGGATGGCACAAGGAATGGTGAGCTCAATTTCCCATCTGAATCTGGGCAATATACCCCAGCTCCTTTAGAAAAGTAAATGCCCCTGAGTTACTGGTGTATTCTTTTTTTTAACATAGTAATGCTTTCTCATTTATTTCATGTCTTCTTGGTTTCTGTTACCATTCTGCAGTTGTTGTTTTGTTTAAGCAGCAGTAAAATAGGTTAACAAGCTGTTCCTTTTCCATTGGGTCATCTCAGGCAATTTTCATAGCTATTTGTCAGGAATTATCATCAGCAGGATGAAAAATATTTCCTTGACTTCTGTTGCATGTAGGAACCTGAATTTTTATTCTAGCATTTAATATGTGGGGTTTCCTTGATACTTCCAATTCCAGTTACCCAAGTTGGAAGGGATGATCTTAGTGTTATATCACGCTGCCAGTTACTGTTGGGTACCTTTGTCTGACAGAGAAGTGAAGGAAGTCTCTTGGTCCTTGAGCAACTACCAGGCTAACTCTGGGATTTTCCTTCCTTTGTGTCATTGCACAGACATCTTCTCGATTATTGGTGCGGCCGACCAGCTCCGAGACACCCAGTGCTGCAGAACTAGTCAGTGCAATTGAAGAGCTCGTCAAAAGTAAAATGGTGAGGTTGACTAGCAAATGCATGTGTCTGAGGAAGTTGTGTCTTGAAGTCCCAGCTTGCTATTCAAAGGAAAGCTGCATTCTTTCCATTGGCTTGTAAAACTTGCTGCCTGTTTTAAAAGTCACTTTCTGAGTTGATGTACAGGTCATTTTATACACGCTCTTCTGTAAAAGCATTTACTAAGTAGGTAAACGGCTCTGTGGAGGAGCAAAAATCAATAAATAAGAGGGAGAGGAGATGGCAGAAAATTTACTGTGTCCTGTTAGTAAAAAGAAAATGTCTTACTAGCAGAATGAATGCAAAGACCCAGGGTCATAGACTGATAGACCTTTATGAGAAGAACCCCTGCAACTACAATGCAAATCTTGCAAGGGTCAACAGTAAAGCAGATAATTGTCACAACAGAAACATTTACATTATCTAGATGCTCTTTAGGCAATGTGATAATGAAGAGATAAGTAAAAGAGTAAAGGGATCATTTTGCATGTTGCTACCTCCTTCCTTGCTTTTTAGTGTTTGCCAGCAAATTAAGTAGGAGAAATTTGTGTCAGTTTTTTTAGGTTTTTATGTTTTAAAGTTTCTGTGTCTCTGAAGATGCTTGTTAACAAATAATAGAGTTTATGTGTAATTCCAGGAAGGCCCTTTTTTGTATTCAAAATCCAGCTTGACCCAGTCCTGGAAAAACTGCTCTAGCTAACCCTGTGTGAGATTGGACTATATAGTCTTAAGACTATATAGTCCCTCAGCAATTCTGTGATTTCCTCAAAACCTTTAAATCTGGCCTTTGCCATATAGACCCTCTTGGGCTTAATAGAACTGCCTCTGAAAACTACAGAGAATTGCAGCATGGCAGTCCCATGTTATCAGAGATTGATATTTTCCAAGTTCATTCTAAATTTAAGCAGCTTTCAATTTCAGAGTGGGAAATTTTAATTTCTATTTTATATTTCCTCATTCAGAAAGAGTAAACATAAAATGATTACTGCACTCTCCTGGAGTATTAACTTTGGGTTTCACTTCTCTTGCACCAGAACAGTGAATAAGAAGTAATCTATGGGAAAATTCAACACAGTCTTTTGTAAATGAAAAGTTTGGTAGTCCATGTGTCTTTCAGGCTGCCTAGCAGTGGATATAACCTAATGATCCATGCATATAGTCCCTAGTGGAGATGTTCTCATTTCACAATTTTAGCCAAGGGTCAGCTTCCCCTGGTTTTTGGGCCAGTCATATCATTATTGGGTTTTTACTTTTTATGGAAAAAGTAAAAAGATTACAGCTGAACCCCACCCTGCTGAAGTAAATGTGTCTTGCATTAAGGGCTGTATCACATGTAAGGAAAATGTGATATGTGACTGTGGCTCCATCCAAGATTATGGACTTGAATTAAAGAAATCCAATAAATACTTCATAGAAGGTGTTCATATTATTTCTCCCATTGCTTCTCCATCATTTGTACAAACAGAAGCCTGTGCAGTCCATGCAAAGGAGACAGTGTGTCTGGCATAGGACACAGGGACTCTTTCCTAGGATCTGAACTGTCATGAAGCTCAAAAGCAATACTGACATTGTTTTCTTCACTGAGTCACTGTTTGGCTAGTTAGTAAGATAAGCAACATATCTGACAAATAATGCTACTCTGTTATGTTAAAAATGTAACATCCAAAGAATTTCCTTTAAATATGTCCTATTTACTCTTGGAAGGAACTTGTATATGCCAGAACTCAAATATGACAAGTATAATTTAATCCCTGGCAATGAGTCTGCATCTGTGTAGCTTCCACCATAAAAGTACTTACATCCTGACCAGGATAGTCTGAACTTCAGCCATTGCTGCTTAAACCAGCTCAGCTCCTTTATTTTCCTGTGAAGGAAAGATTGTCATATCACAAACATGCTTCTATAAGGCTCAGTTATCTTGGAAACCCATATTGTTGGCTGGTTCCTGGAGACTTGAAGTTTTCTTTGCCAAGATACATAACAGTAATTGATCTCCCATAGATTCCTGTGTACAGCTGCTTGTAATGTGTCTTGTGAATAAAGGAGAAATAAATCATTGTTGCTGACTGTCTTGAATACCTTCTCAGGCTCTGGAGGACCGTCCAAGTTCCTTATTGGTAGATCAAGGTGACAGCAGCAGTCCTTCCTTTAACCCTTCAGATAACTCCCTTCTATCTTCCTCGTCACCAATAGATGAGATGGAAGAAAGGAAATCCAGCTCCTTAAAAAGACGACAGTAAGACCACACTCAATCTTCTATAATTTTTTTTTTTTTTTTAACAATGCCCATTTTGAACTGGCAGCAGAAGCTGTTAGTCTGAAAGAAGGGGGGAACTTGTATTAGGTGTCAGGCATGTGGTCATGTTTCTCAGGCATTTGTTGCAGTTTCAATTTCCTGTGATTTTTAATCTTAGTCATATATGCTTGACTTCTGTCGTGTCACTCTTATTTATTCAGGAATATGTTGATCTTTAAATGTCCAAAGGACTATTAGGCTTCAAAAAATGGTCATTCCCCTCATTTTGCTCCACCTTAGGCTTAATTTCTTTATGCATTAGTTAACTGTTACCATGGTAGAAAAAAACACACCTGGTTTCAAAATTTTTTAAATCTGTATGTAGAAATAACACTTCATATAGTTAAGAGTCTCCAGACCAGAGACATAATAGCATTTTATTTTAAACAATAGTTAAATGTTTAATTTTAATGTCATGTTTAAGAAAACACCTGACTTTAAATAAACAAAAGCAAGCCTTGTCCAGTTTCAAAGTCAAAGCAGTATCTTGCTTAGAACCAGTGTACGTTAATTCTTCCATTTCAGTTCTACCTATCAAACATAAGTGACTGCAAATGTCTAAAAGGTCGTATGCCATTAATCCTCTTGAAGAATCTTTCATTTTTTAATACATGTTCACCATTTTCCTTCCACTGTAGCTATGTCTTACAGGAATTAGTGGAGACAGAACGGGATTATGTGCGGGATCTGGGCTATGTAGTTGAGGTATGGTGTTTTTCTTTCTCCTGATTTCTTCTTTTTTTTCAAATGTGGTACTAACCGCCTGTGCAGCTTGAACCTTGCAATGTTTTTCAAAACAAAACTTAAGAAGAAAGTGAAAATATGAGAGCTTGCATTCTGAGTTTTCCCTCCTGCAGGCTTTTTAGCATATTAGAAATGCTGCATCATATCTTAGTCCCTTTTTGGTTCCTCTTAATTTTGTTCACCTTGTTCTTCTGAGGAGTGCAGTTCGTCTTTTTTTTTTTAAGATGACTACCTCTGGCCTAATGTCATCTTAGGCTAGATGGTTTTATTTAGCACAACAAATTTTTTTAAAAAGCATTGTGTTTCAGCATACAGAGCAGCTATTCAGGATTTAAAAGTCTTCCTTCTTTTCCTACTGCTAGACTTTTCTTAGACTTCCTAGTTTCCCCTACTGTAAAATGAGATAACATCACACATCTCCCTTCAGTCTTCAGCTACCAACAAAATGCATTTGAAAGAGTAGAATGAGCGTGACACTGAATTTCAGCCGAAGAATGTTCAATTTTAAACTCTATTTTAGGGGGAGGGAAGGAGTGAAAGAAAGGCTGGCATTGTGATAAGTGGTTTTACAGTATTTAAAGGGTGCATTAGAAGGCTATGAACGGATGTATTTTCGTAACTAACAAAGTAATTCCTGGTGAAAATGCTAGACATCAAAACATAAACTTGGCAAACCAAACTCAGACCTGGCTACTTAAAAACACTCCCAACTCTAACTACATGATAGAATTGCTCAGTTTGATGACTGTGTAGACACCAAGAATAGGTAAATGTAAAAGAAACATTATTGCAGCCAGAATGCTTGCTATCAGAATTGATGTTCAACTGTTTTGTGTTTGGTTTTCTCATACTGCAAATAGTGGTCCTGCAGTGCAGTCCTATAGGACGTACAGCTGCTTTCCTCCTCAGCACGCTTTGGTGTAGGGCTCATGTGGATGACTGAGACAAGAAACACTAAGCACTGTGGCACAGAAGCCACTTCAGCGGCCCTGACGTGTACTCAGTAGCAGCCCTGCTTGTCAAAGCATTGCAGCTGCTGCAGACAGTCAGGAGAAGGGCTGTGCAAGTTTCCTTTATGCTTTGGTTCTGTTCGTGCAGGCCAGATTAGCTGGAGTGAATTCATTTTTCTAGCACTGGGCAGTGTTGTGTAGACAGCCTCAAGTCAACTTGTGATATTTTGTGTCTGTGCCCTCTGTTATGCTGTGTTACAGAGCAACCTTTTCATTTGGTTTTGTGTCCCAGGCAAGTGGTTGCCGTGGGCAACTTGGACAGCTTCGGGGAAAAGGGGAATTAAAAGAAAACTCACTTTTTTTAAAGTAAGAATGCTCACAGTGAATTTACTTGGCCTGTCGCAGGGTTATATGGCACTTATGAAGGAAGATGGTGTACCTGACGATATGAAAGGCAAAGACAAGATTGTATTTGGAAACATTCACCAGATTTATGACTGGCACAGAGAGTATGTATTAACTTGAAAACTGTCTGCTGAACAATTCTACCTAAAAAATATTACATTAACTTTAAGAAATTATTTTATTTCCTCAAATATTCAGATACAAGGTAAAAACAGTTGGTCTTGTGCTCTGAGTTGCAGATACTGTAAATTCAGCTTACAAATGTTGGTGTGCAGATTTGCTTTAAACAAGGATGCATATATATATATACACAACAAGTGTTTCACCTGAGAATCTCTAGTATGGATAGTATTAAGTACAGAAGTTTGTACATTGTTCAAGGCTTTGTTTTCTCTCTAAGAGTACAGCCTAAAGAACTTTTTAGGGGTTAGTATGGCAATATTGGCACCTCAGACATTCAGACTAGGAAGGAGAGAGCTTTCAATCAATATACATGTAATTTAATAATTAGTGAACACTAGGGTCTTTTTTCATCTTGGCATGGACTCTGTGCCTTTTTAAAAAACTTCATTAAAATATTACACTGTTAACATTGTAATTTTGAACATACAGTAATATCCAAAGCTGCTGATATGGGACACAAAGTGTCTTGCCTTGCAGTAAGACCACTTTCCCTTGCAAAGTTTCTGTCCTGTCCAGAGTTTCTGTTGCTATAATGTGTGCTATCAAAAGAAAAGTTCTTATTCTCTTTATGTTCAGCTTCTTTTTAGGAGAGTTGGAGAAGTGCCTTGAAGATCCAGAAAAGCTGGGATCCCTGTTTGTTAAGCATGTAAGTGCAAGCATCTTCATTGGCAAACTCTGTTCCTGATACTGACCAATATGTTTGGTTATTAAGTACAGCACAATTAAGGAAGTGCTGTACAATATTCTTCACTCTAAGAGATGGAGAGATAGTTTTAAGAGCTTACAAATAGAATAAGTAAGTTCTGTAGTTTTTGTCCCCAATATTTTCCTGTGGAGTGGAAACATAAATGAGCGCCACATTTCTCAGTTCAACTTCAGTGCAAGGGAATTTTCATTTCGTATGACACCTGCTTCTAATCCCAGGTATCCGTGCAATACCATGGAACATAAGAAATAAAAATAGGAAAGAGGCTCATTCTTCTTTGCAGTTTCAGTGCAATCTCCTTCTGTATCCTTTCCCCTTCTGAGAATTCTGTTGCTGGCAAAATGCAAAACCTGTAGAAAGTAACTCTCCCTGTTTCCACTTGTTGTATTTCTTTCTCCTGGTGTTATTTGTAACTGAGTTGTCTTTGAAAGGCACCTTTACCACTTCAGATGGAAAGGCAAGCTGTGATACTATTACAGCATCCTCTAGGAAGGCCCTGACTATCATCTAGGACACAATGATTCAGTTCCTGCTCCTAATCTGTGTCCTGTGTCCTTTTCAATCTCCATCTATTTCTCCATTTTTTTTCTTACCATTTGTTTTCACTGGTCAGTACTCTGGGCAGCAAAGCCTCTAATGGCAAACCAATCCTAGCAAAGTGATAGGAAAGAGTTTGGAGTAGGTGACACATATGGTATGTGTGTGCTTCTTAACCAGCAAGGTCAGTAATCAAGAATGAATATTGAAGCTTGAAGTTATTATCTCTCTCTTTTTCTTTGTTGCTTTTTTGTTAAAAGCATGTGCACAAAATAAAGAAGCAGAGTTAAAAATTACTAGCACTGCCATTTCCAGGCTACAACCAGCATTTCCAGGCTGCATCACCTGCATCCCCACTCAAACTCCAGTAGGACAGCCAATACTAAATAGAGGATGTGAGAGGTTTCTCCTAACTATTCTGTACATCTAAAGGAAGAGGTTATTATTTTAATACATTCGAATAATAATCAGATTATTAAAAAATATCAAATTTCAGGGGCTACATGCATTACAGAATCACAGAATGGTTAAGGTTGGTGGGGTCATCTGGTCCAATCTCCCACTGCTCTTGCTAAAGGAAAAAGATAACCATTTTCATGCTTAACTTTATTGTGGGACCTGCTGAGCTATCATCTCTAAACACCTGTTGTTCAGGAGGATTTATAACTGCAGGAATTTTTTTCACTTGTGTTGCCTTTTTAAAATCATAATGATATTCTCAAATAAATGTATTTTCAGATCTGTAATTTCTGCATATGTAACTGCTTTTTTTCCTCAAAGTTTTTTTAAGTTCATACTTTTGAACAGCTGTACTTCTTAAAATAATACTCCATTTCAATCTGGTATGTGTTTTCGTGATAATGATGTATCATTCTGTATCTTTGTTCTTCTAGGAGAGAAGGTTGCACATGTACATAGTTTACTGCCAAAACAAACCAAAGTCTGAGCACATTGTCTCAGAATACATTGATACATTTTTTGAGGTAAGTTTCTGAGAGAGGATATGCCAGGTGAAGGATCTGTGAAAATCATAAGTATTATCAGATCTGTTGATCATACCAAAACCCAACCAACCAAACAAACAAATGCAGCAGATATTGTTGTTATTGTTTTAAATTATAATTTCTTACCATTTCTGTTCTGACTTCTCAAATCTGATACAGACTCCTAGAGATGAAAACTAAAGTTTAGGTTTAAGATATTAATTAATTAGTAGAGCCTTATCCTTACTATCCCTAGCCCAGGCAATTACCAGTGCATATTATATGAAATGGCAGTTTTGAATGAGCAGAGATTACTGTTGAAAATAGGCTACATACAACCTGTGACTGAAAAATTACATTTCATTATGCAGTCTTGGGAGGGTTGGAAAGAAAAAAGAAGGTGCTTACACAAGGGAGTACTTTGGAAACAAAGGTGATACAGATAAGGAGAAGGACTCCAGCTTTTGTGAACTGAATATTAGATTCTGCTGTGGCTTTTGCCAATTTCTTGTCTGATAGCCATTAATACTGATATATCCTTATGCATGTATCTCTCTCTCTCTCTCCATATATTGAAATGAATACTGTGTTTCTAACTCTACAAAGTTCTTTCTAACTGAACAAACAAAAATGTTTGTTTTACAACTCTCAGGATCTAAAGCAACGCCTGGGCCACAGACTTCAGCTCACGGACTTGCTAATAAAACCTGTGCAGAGAATTATGAAATACCAGCTGTTATTAAAGGTAAAGTGATGTTGGGATGATTGAGATATGTTAACAGAGATGTTATTGATGTGTTAATAGATATATTTTCTTTTTTAATTATTGCTGATGTTTTTCCACCCTTCTCCCAAAGAGAACCCAGATTTGTAGCCAATACCATGTGATTATTTTCCAAGCATATTCAGATAGTTATAAAAATTGCAGTAAATGGCTTGGGCAAAAATTTGCTTTTTCTTTTAACAGTTAAAGACCAAATGTTTAGACATGGAAATGCTTAAAATTTGTACCAATGCCATATGCATGGGAGAAAGAACTCTCGACTGTTTTCAGATGTAAAAGTGGTGTGAATTGTTGGGACTGATCCCAGCTTCTACACCCGCAACCATTTTAATATCACATAAGTATTTACTAAGGAGCAACCCTGTGTAACACAGTTCTTGTATGAGCTAAATCCAGTTGGTGAATAAATCTTAAACACTTTAAAAATAATTCTTTTCTATGTGTCTTTTGCAGACTGTCTTACTCTGACAGAGAATACTAAATTCAGATTTTCTAAGATTTCCCTTTGCTGATTAACTAGAAAAGAAATATTACTTGATTTTTTTTTCTTTTTCAGGATTTCCTCAAATATTCTAAAAAAGCTAATCTTGACACAACAGAACTAGAGGTACTTGAAACATTTTCTCTTAGTGACATGAATTCTCTTAACTCTGAACTTCTCATTTTGGCAGTCACTTTCCTTTTTTGATCTTGCTGAGAATGTGATTTTAAGTGTTTACTTATCACACTTCTGTTCTAAAGCAACCATATTCAACGAAACAAAATTTTATGCTGATAACTGATTTGAAAACTAAAGCTTTGACTTTCTGTTTGTCTTGACAGAAAGCTGTAGAGGTCATGTGTATAGTACCAAAACGGTGTAATGACATGATGAATGTTGGCCGCCTGCAAGGATTTGATGTAAGTTGACTGGAGTTTTGCTTAGAGAATTTGTCAGGTTCTCTAGAAATTAACCATTAATGTTGTGGGGAGGATTGAGGCAGAGAGCTGCCTCGCTATCTGGTTAGCTGGTGCAAAATGCAGTAAATGAAAAATCAAGTCTTAGCCCTGCCAAGGTCTTTTTCTGGGGACACTTGACCTGCTATGTCAGTCACACTGAGTAAGTCCTTCTGCAAAATCTAGAAAGTGCAGGTGTTACTACAGTTCCCTTGTTGACTAAAGGCTTGCCAAGTAGTGAAGTAATCAGTTGTCAGCAGGTGACTGGACCTGACTGCAGCAGTGTAGACAAAGGAGGAGTCACTGAGTGACCTCGGTAATGTATGAGGCAGCTGTAGTCCTTCTCCTTGTTTTACTAAGTCTAGAAGAGCTGGAAATTGGCTATTGAAGCAGTATGCATCATTCAGACCACAGTCACAAGTTCTGCTTGCAAAGAAAGTTCTTTATATTCTGTGATGCAGGTATGAACTTGAATTCTTCCCCTATTCAGCACCCTGGAAGACACTGGAAGAATAATATAAGTAATTGTTGGAATTACTGAGAATAGAGAAATGAAAGTCTTAAGTGTTACAAGCCTCAAAGTGGAGTATGAATTGAAAAGAGTGGAGTGGATGTTCTGGTTTTTGTTTGGTTGGAGTTTTTTGTCTTCATGATGTTTGTTTTTTTGAGAAAGGGCACAAGAATATCTTGTGTATAGGAGGAGCAATGAATATGTAATGGTCAGTGACAGAACTTGGGAAATATAGAAAGCTGTTTGACATGAGCATCTGCTCAAAAACGTTGGTTGGGGAAAGAAATGAAGAACTGCATTAAATGCTTTTCTGCTTGCCTCTGTTTAGGGTAAAATTGTAGCCCAGGGTAAGCTCCTGCTCCAGGACACGTTCTTGGTTACAGACCAGGATGCAGGACTTCTGCCACGCTGCAAGGAGAGACGGGTCTTCCTGTTCGAGCAGATTGTCATTTTCAGTGAGCTGCTAGATAAAAAGAAAGGTTTCTCCATGCCTGGATTCTTGTTTAAAAACAGTATCAAGGTAACTGTTGTGTGTGAGTCTTTGTGTCCCCTGCACAAACTCTGCTAAGGTAACAGTTTCTCATTCTGTGGGGAGTCACTAGAGACATGGAGATGTGCAGTCATAGAGAACAATGAGGTGTTAGTTATTTCCTGAAATTGCTTCTTATCGGATTTGTTCTCACTCTGATTGTAAATGGAAATCTTTGGATCCCAGTACTCTCATGCTTCCTACAAGAAGCATATCAAAAGAGGTGTTCTTGTACAAAATTGGACAGGCATTCACAAAGAATTTAGTTTTCAGCTATCTCTGCATCACATTACAAAGTCATTGTAAATAGAGTTAATAACTCCTTATGTATCCTTTCTGATATCCAAATATGTAGATAACATTTGTAAGTAGTGTGACCTTCTCATATATGTCAGTTCTCCCTCAAACAAAATGTGTTTTTCACTACTTCAGTCTTTCCCTGAAAAAAGCCTAATGATATTGGGGTCCAGCAGCTTCCCCATGAAGTGTTTTGAGTGGACCCTGCATTCCCTAATTCTCCTTGGTGCTTTGCCTGCCAGCTGAGCCTCCTGTTTATAACACTGGCTGAACAGCCTGGGCCAAGGAATTTCTCTATCTGCAGCTGAAGCCTTTGGTGTGGGTCAGTGGTAGAGCTCCATGAGAGGCTCAGCATTTTAACTAACATGAGAGGAAAGTGAGGAATGATAGAGAACATTGGGTTGTGCTGACCAGCTGGAGATTGTTCAGGCACAATGTGTCAGTAAACTGTACACTAATCCTTAGTTTACTGTAATCCTTCATTTCATGGTATTATTTTACTGAAGGAAAGAATATTTATCATTTGAAGATCTGACTCTTAAGATCCTAAGTGAGAGATTTTAGAAGTATGTTTCTTATAAAAAGCACAAAGAAATTTTCTTCTTTTTCATGAAGGTGAGTTGCCTTTCCCTGGAAGAAAATGTGGACAGCGATCCATGTAAATTTGCACTAACATCAAGAACGGGCGATGTCACGGAGACCTTTATTTTGCATTCTGCCAGTCCAGGAGTCCGCCAGTTATGGATCCATGAAATTAACCAAATTTTGGAAAACCAGCGCAACTTTTTAAATGGTAAATTATTTCCTTTCACTGAACGGTCATAATTGAATGACTCGATTCTTTCATCTGTTGTTTCTTGGATTTGAAACGTTTTGCGAGTTTTCTTTTTCCCGAAATAATACGGAACAGTTGGGGGATATGTGCCACATTTCTGCTTCAGAACAGATGCTAGCATTTATTATAAGAGCGGTACTCTGAATTTACATGGTGTTCTCTTAGTGAAATTTTCCAAATGTTTTGTAGGAGTGAATCAAGATTGTCACCATACGTTGAGGTGGAGAGCTTGTGTACCCCTTTTAAGCAAAGCAAGCCTTTAAAGGCTAAACCCAAGTGGAATTGTAAGCATCTATTCAGAATATGTTTTGCCTGTGTTATTTTGGTGGCCATTATTGTCACATCTTACTGTGGCAACAACATTCAGATTCTGCAGAAGAAAAGTAGAAGGTGGTAGCGTCTGCTGTGACACTAGAAGGTTCTTGCTGTATTTTTATATTTATCAGTTGTTGCCCCAATATAGATTTTTTTTTTTTAAGAGTTTTAATGAATAGAACAACAAGTCGAGAATTTGGAGTCAGACCTGTTTTTTCCCAGCTTGGCTGCTGACCAACAATGTGATCCTAGAGGAAAACATTTCTTCTTAGTTTCAGATTCTTAATCTCTAATATAGGTAAATATAGTAGGTCATGAAGGTGAGATATAGAAAAGTGACTTGAGGTCTACAGCATGACCAGCATTGCTAAGGAAATCTATTTGAACAACACTCCCCATTTTGCCAGTAAACATATCTGTTTTAAACTGTTCCTGTTCCCTTTCCTGCCCTCTTTCCCCGATCGCCTCCCCTCCCGCCCCCATTGCAGCCTTGACGTCCCCAATCGAGTACCAGAGGAACCACAGCAGTGGTGGAGGCGGCAGCGGGAGCAGCAGTGGTAACAGCAGCGGCCCCAGCAGCTGTAGTGGCATCCCCAGCTCCAGCCGTAGCCGGCCATCCCGGATCCCCCAGCCTGTCAGACACCATTCCCCAGTCCTGGTCTCCTCTGCAGCCTCGGCCCAAGCAGAGGCAGACAAGATGTCAGGTATGTCCTTTCACAATCACTCCCTGCCACACTACAACACCTCCTTAGAAACTGGTCTGAGCCAGCCAGACAGGCACCCTCCCAATGCAGAGCCGGATGGTCCTCAGAGAGAAGCTGAACAGATTCCCAAGATGAAAGTTATTGAAAGTCCCAGGAAGACAGCAGGAAGCATTTCTGGCTCAGCTGATGGAGCCCAGAAAGACTCACGTGGAAGCTCAGAGGACAGTCGAACAAGAAACAGCATAGGATCACTAACGCTTGGGAAGCCAAGGCCAGGAGCCATCTCACCAATGAACTCTCCTCTCTCCACGACTTTCCCTTCTCCTTTTGGCAAGGAAACCTTTCCACCCAGCAGCCCCCTGCAGAAGGGCTCCTTTTGGAGCTCCATCCCAGCATCCCCTGCCAGCCGCCCTGGCTCCTTCACTTTCCCTGGGGACAGTGACTCCCTCCAGCGGCAGGTCCACCGCCACTCTTCACACAGCAAGGACACAGACCGCATGAGCACATGCTCCTCGACCAGCGAGCAGTCAGTTCACTCCACCCAGAGTAATGGGGTAAGAGCGGAGCACCTCTGTCCTGCGAGCTCTTCTAAAACCTTCCCATGCTCCCTTTCTTTGCGTTGCCATAATTCTCCGTACTAACTTCTGGCTCTCCAGTGCTGTACTGCTCTGAAATAATCAACTGTTCGACTGTCTTCTGCACATTAAAAAACCAAGAGTGTCTACCTCTCTGTGTATGTGTACATGCAAACGTGGCTGTGTATACAGACACAAAAGCAACTGCTAACCTTAGATGCAATTTCTGCCTCTGCTGAAAACATAGTTCACTAAGCTGATACCTACTAACTTGCTGTCCTTGCTTTTTTCGTCTCTAATTTGAAGGCACATAATTAACATGCTGAAGCGTGGCAGCCAGAGCACCTTGGGGTATGCATTGCGCCAGCACTTAAACCTGACTTCAAGTTTCTGGCAGATTGCCTTGGGGCTTTTTTCCCTTTCAGGCACAAATTCGACACCGTTGTCCTGTTGAGTTTTAACTTCGTGGAGACAACTACGGTCCCTGGGCTGCTCGATTTTTATTTTTTTATTTATTCTCCCCCCCTCCTTTCAGGCTTAGTTGTTGTACGACATTCTCTTTTTAAATCCTGTGTTTGATCAAGGAAGCTTTCTGAAATCCACTCAAAATAGGCCAACAAAACCTAGCTAAAATAATCTTCTTTCTGCTACAATCAAAACAAATACCGGCTCCACTTGCCTTTTCTCTTTTGTAAGAAGAACTGGTTTAGGGTATCTGGAGATTCATCCTCTTAGTATGCACTTGGCGTGTTTGCACGGAAATCTGGGGTATCAACAGAATCTACGTTATCTGTAATAATGTCCACCAGGAAAGCAACACAGCAATCACAGGGGCATGTGCAAATGTATAAAGCAAAAATGTGGAGGCACTTGCCATGGATGTGGTAGGCAGGCAATGCTGCCTCTCTTTTTAAACTCATGTTTGATTTTTCTCTCACTAAGCGTTGTGTTCATGAATGTTTGTTTTTCCGCTCTCTCACAAATAGTATGCAATACCAATTTTGCAAATCACGTAACTTGCTGGACCTTTATTAAATGCATGCTTTTCTTTATAGAACTGTTTAACACACAAAGCTTTCTTGACTTCTTAGTTCTTACACTTACTTTTATAATAGCTTCAGAAGAAAAAAATTATGCTTTGCATGTTTTGTATTTTTATCCCAGTCTTCCTTCAGCTTTTTATTTGGTTTAGCTCTGTCTTGTGTTTATCTTCAGTCTAGCAAAATATGATGTGATGTAATATAATATAGCTGGGGTAATTCTAGTATTTTGCACTTACTGCATAGTATGTGAATCAAGGTGGTGCTGGTTTTTATATGCAGAGAAGATTTGCATAATATTAATTCAAGTTGTTCCATAAAAAAAAGAGAGAGGGAAAGACAAAATGCCACTGAGTTTGCAAAACATTTGGATTTTGATACTATCTCAGCAAAGACAACATTGGTTATTTTATCTCACTATAAAACGTAATCATGGAACGTGTGCCTTCTGCTTCACAACTGTGTGTCTTTTAGTTTGGTATTTGAGGTGGACCATAAGTCCTCATTTATAGACAAATCGGCAGGATCTCACACCACAGTGAACAAGCTAGAAAAGGTGGATTGTAAGGTTTATTTTGATTTAACCATTTGTGTATGCATATGGTTATGGTCAATTACTTATGGAAAAGTTACTTCTAAGAAGAAAAAGGAATAGGTTTTGCAAATTGAGGAATATGGGAGGAACTTTTTATATTTTGTTTGTGGATCCTCCTCTAATCCCATAGTTGAGGGCAGTGATGACCAGCAGAACTTTCAGCAGAAAAACATTAACTGTGCAAGAATAATTACTTCCTTGCAAGGCAAAAGAGAAGGCTATCTTTCTGTGGTGAGAATGAATGCTGGCATAAACACATTCTCAAGAACACTGGTCACTGAGTCATTACCAGGCACTTGTTTATTTAAGAGATTTAACTGTCCTTGTTGAAAATAAGAAATATTCAGAGTTTAATATGATCCTTCAAGACTTAAATGTTAAAAAGAAACATTACATTACAGAAAGGCCAGTCTTACAGTTGCACAAATTCTGCTGCACGCTAAGAAACAGTATGTTCAGGAGTAGTGTGTAGGGCAAGGTTTGGGGCTTATGTTGATATTGCAACTTCCCTTCATCTCCTCCTGTAATTCTAACAGAAGGAGTTAACAAAAGCAGCTTTTTTCTGAATAGAGTTGTTGTTCATCTAGGTAAAAGAATGTAGCCAGTTGTAATCTTAATTTAAATAATGACTGAAAACGAGACTATTTTGTTTGGTTCGGCTATTTCCAGTTTGCCTGAATCATGAAAAGGGCTTGCTAATGCAAAAGGCCATGCAGGCAGAAAAAAATAGAAAAAATGGATTCTCCTACTGGAAATACAGCATCTGAAATTAATGTAAATATCTTTTATAGAAGTACAGTATGCAGTGAGATCTTTCTCTCTGAGGTAGCATTTGCTTCATCATCCTAATAAGGAAAAAAAAAAAAGACCTGAGTCACCCAGTTGAATATAACAGTACAGCTACATTAAAATGCACAGAGTCACTGGAAACCCAAGCATCAGTGTGCTGACCATGCAATGAATGAGTCACCTGAAACTGTCCCTTTCCAAATGTCTTGGTTTCTCAGCCAGAGTACTCATAGGGAAGCACAGGCACAGAGAGATGGAGTGACTTGTTCAAGGCCATTAGCAGATTGGAAGAGAAGATGATTTTCAGGACTCCCAGTGTACCATGCTTCCCACTGACCTGTGCTGCATCTCCTCATCACTGAGGAGAGAAATATTTGACAGTTTTGAGAAAAGGATGACACTGTTTTAATCCTGTGTGCCAGGCTTTCTACTGGCCCCTAGCACATATGTGGTGCTAACATGTGGTAATGCTATATAAGCAACAGGAATCTCCAGCTACACCTGAGTACTGATTTCCTTCTTCAGCTCAGCTACTACTGAGCAATAGTGAGCCCTCGCTGGTAATGAGTGACCTAAAACAGTTTGAAGTAAGAATGGAGACAAAAGACAAGTGCACACACATACATATCTCATGCCACATGATTAGTAGGCCATCCACTTTGTTTTTAACTTGTTTCAAGAAGGAAATACCTTACTGAGGGAGTAGATTGTGTAATCTGGTAATAGATGTCACACTTCAATTTATTAAACCTCATATACAGAATACATGCAAATGGACAAAGTAAGTCTTCTAAAAAATAATAATTTCCAGTGGATTCATGGTCAGGAGAAGGCTTTTTGTTCTGAGAATAGTATGATTTTTAATGTATGCTTGATTGGCCATAATTAGCTTTCTACAAATGCTTAGTGGGGAAACGAACAAAGTCATGAACAGTAGTTGAAAGTGGATGATAAACAGCCATCATAGTCACTAATCAGTTAGAATTGATTCTCATAGTTTAGTGGACCAATTTTGACCAAGAAATTCATGATTCTTTTAATTTGGTTATTTACCTCATCCTCTGCATTTAAAGGAATAAACCTGATCATACAGATTCAACCAGAGATACACCGTCAAAAGCCTGTTTTGTTCTTTTGTACCTTGTCATGTTTTGTGTGCAGAAGGCTGGTGTCTGAGGTCTGACTAATAGTGCAAGGAAAGACTATCTGTATTTTTTTGTTGCTGGAACTTCCAGTGTTTTTGAGATAATGATTATGATTTTGAAACTGCACTTAGAAGTCCATGAAAAACTGTCTTACATGCTTGTACTATAGTTTTGTTGCCTGATGAAGATGCAAGGTTCAGTGTCAGAGCTTGAAAGGGAGTTGAGATCTATGTAGAAACTGACTCTTAGGAAATAATCTTGAGTAGAAGTAATGGGAATAAATTTGTGCAGCAGTGTATATGAAGATATTCAGAGCTCAAACTAATGCACAAGAAAAATAGACGCAAGCAGCTTTAAAAGATAAATTGTTGCTCTTTTCTTTGACTGCAGTTTAAACTATGTGGATTATTCAGGTAATGTAGCAGGCCAAGAACAGCCTGTCTTCTTCATGAACTTTAAACTTGATTTTCTTTTTTCCTCCTTTCTCTCTGCTTCTGATTGATGCTTGCAGAGTGAAAGTAGCAGCAGTAGCAATATCTCCACCATGCTGGTGACACACGATTACACGGCAGTGAAGGAGGATGAGATAAATGTCTACCAAGGAGAGGTCGTGCAGATTCTAGCCAGCAACCAACAGAACATGTTTTTGGTGTTCAGAGCCGCCACTGATCAGTGCCCCGCAGCTGAGGGCTGGATTCCCGGCTATGTCTTGGGGCATACCAGTGCAGTCATCATTGACAACCCTGATGGAACCATCAAGTGAGTGCCTGGGTCTGTGTGGAAGGGGGAGGAGGAATAAAAATTTCCAATTTCAGCAGGACTTTGAAGCTTTTAAACCAAAAGTTGATGTGATCATTGAGAAATAAATGAACAACAAGGAGAATAAGGTGTCTCTTAGCAAACTTCAAAATGCAAGCTTGTAAGAAAATCCCAGAAGCGCATATTCTTCATTAAAAAGTTTAATAGCCCAATTTTCTGGGAAAAGGATGCCTGATCTAAGAGCAGTAATAGTTACTGGTTTATTTAATAGAATGAGTTACCAGTCTAGACATCTTTGTCCAGGAAAATAGCGAGGGAACGTTTGTTCAAGTGAAAAAAGATTTCAGAGTTCCTAGATCTCTACTTTGAGCCACAAAGAAAATGAAAATGATTGGTTGTGCTCAGAAGATCTTACTCAAATCTGCAATGGAGGAAATTATGTCAAAGTTGTTAGCGCTGAAATTTTATGTAAAGCTTCTGTAGACCGTGTTTGGTATGGGTTTCATACCAATCATTGCTCAGTTTGATTGACAATTTGTGTTTTCATATAGAAAGTTTACTGTTCAAACAATGATTTCAAGAAATACTGAACTACAGACTACATTACTAGCTTCCTTACAGTTTTAGCCAAGGGTGGCATCTCTTATGTAATACTTAATGTATTTCGTTTCACTGTGCTGTAATACATGGAAATAACATTTTGACATACTTTTCCAATGACATTTGAAAATAGATAGTATAGCATATAACATGGAGTTGAAAAAAAATTGATCAAAGTTTCACATTGGGTGTTCAGGAAGTCAACGTCTTGGCACACAGCACTCCGATTAAGGAAGAAATCTGAGAAAAAAGATAAAGACGGCAAAAGGGAAGGCAAGCTAGAAAATGGTTACCGCAAATCCCGAGAAGGACTTGCCAACAAGGTTTCTGTAAAGGTAAGTGTTACAAAAATGTAGTCATTTCCAAAAGTTGTTGGGTTGGGATTTCTTTAAAAATCTTCTTTAAAAATTTTGAAAAGCTTCTGTAAGAATTTCACAGGAAGGAATCAAAGGCAACAGTGGTTTTAAATGGACCTTTCTGTAACCAGGAGAGCATAGTCTTTGAACCTCCAAGCATGATACAGCAACAAGATACTGCAGAAAGAATAGAGTGGTGCAGAAATTCTGGTGGTCAGATCTTTCTTGGATTTTGTGGGTACAGCTAACTTTGACCTATCACTGTACTTGGTTTTCTACCATTTTTTAAGTTATTATAAGGTTATCAGGACATTAATTCTTTAATTTCTCCTTTTCAGCTTCTCAACCCCAATTACATTTATGATGGTAAGTTGCTTTAAATTTTTTAAAAGTTGCAGTCAGTATAATTTCATTAAAACATTATTTGCTTGATATGAGCTATGTGGGGAACTGAGTGCATTCTGTCAAAATGTACATAACCTCTTTTTGGATAAGGTAGAATGAAATAATATTTATTTTTAAGATGCAAGGAACATTTATTTATTTTTTTTCGTAAATCCATAACAACATAAAAGCACAAGGACCATAAGATGTGTTCTGTATGAAGACTGTATGGAAGTTGGGTTTTCCTGAATTTGCTAAGTAAAAAGGCCAGAAGTTAGAACTGCTTTGTTTTTAACCTTGCACCCTAGGGAATATTCAAGACCTCTCCAGTGCAGAGGCTGATCAGGACAGAGATAGCGGCCCTTTAGCATCAGAGCCAAACTGAGTTTTTATCTTAATACACAGAACCAAACTTTTTGAGTTTCACCTGTGGAAAAGGGAAACCACTGCAGTACCTCAGTGGACTAAGTGTTTTGTGTTCCCTTTTGCAAACTTAGCTGGAAATAAAGATAGCCTAGCTGAGCACATCCTTAAATGCTTTCCCCCTTTTTCCTCAGCTTGCCATAAACAAGCTGTTTGGTTGGCCATGGTTTGGTTGGCCATGGTAGGCTTCAGAGTTATGTGTGGCATAGCAGTAGTGTTGTGTCCAAGTTCATGTAGAGAAAAATTCACTAGCTCTGCAGAGCCTAAGCAAATGGCCTAACCATGGATGCACTCCAAAGGTAGAGGGGCAGATACAGCTTGGAAATGTAAAGCACCATACTACTTTGTCTAATAGAAAAGAGAGAGCACAAGGAATAAGAAATGAAATGTATTAACTTCAGAAATTAAAGGTATTAACTTCATTTGACCTAATGCCATTTTCTTTTTCCAGTTCCCCCAGAATTTATAATTCCATTGAGTGAGGTAACATGTGAGACAGGAGAGACCATCGTGCTTAGGTGTAAAGTCTGTGGTCGCCCCAAGGCTTCAGTTACTTGGAAAGGTCCTGATCATAACACACTGAGCAATGATGGTCATCACAGCATTTCGTACAGGTACAGTAATTTGTGTAATATTTAACAGGAACTGCTGAAACTGTTACATATTCTATTTGTCCTGGTGCGGGACAGCTTTTTGATTTGCAGCATGAAGATAGGATCGCCCTATTGACAATTGGGAGATTTCACAGCTGAGATTTTGTGGAAATGTTGTCTAACTTGTATGTATGGCTGGGGTACCAAAATGTCATATTCAGTTGATGTTTAAAACAAAATTAATCTGCTATTTCTGATTAGCTATTGCAGCAACCACTGTTGTTCTGTCACACTGACCTGGTGCTTGAAACAGAACAGTATGGTGTGACGCAACATGCCAGTACTGTGACAGATTCTGCCAGTCCCTCATTTCCATTAGTAGCTTTCAGATCACTCTACAATAATTTGCAAAGAAAAGCCTCTGATTCCTACTGATGGGGCAATGTCACTCTATTGTTGAAGCATGGATATTAACATTTATGTCTGGTTTTAGCTTTGCTGTGATAGACCTTTACAAAGTATCTGGTAACTCAAACACCTGATTGATAAGAGAAATCGTTATTTTGGAATGGGGAACTACATGTTAAAAAAGATTTTTTTTTCTGAAAAAGCATTATTTCATTTATTTCATTCTTTTATATATGGGAAATGTTTAATTAGTAACTTCAGTGTGAAGGAATGTCTTCTTCAGTGTGAAGAATGGTACTCTTAATTCAGAATGAAGGGCTCTTTTGTGAAAAGTTGATGGCATGTTATACTGTTCTTCACTTTCTGCTGCTCCTGTTTTTCTTTTGGGTTTTTTGTTTTGTTTTGTTTTGTTTTTTTAATGGAGGGACAAAGGCAGTGTGGCAGCTTTGCTACTGCATCCAGGGCTGTCGTGAGATGAGTTAGAATTAGATTTGCTTGGTTAATGTATTGTTACTTGTTACTCTTACAGAATTATATCCAGTAAATCACGTTGGCTGTGGCTGACAGATTTTTAGAAATAGTCATAACATGTTCTTTGAGCTGGGGAAGGTGGCCATCTTCCTATGTTCCTAAAACTTACCTTCTTTTTATCCCCTGAAGTTGTGTGATGAAGACCATGGCAAATAGTTTTTGGTTCAGTCAGTAAATTATTTTAGTAACTGAGAGGAATCCAAAGGAAAGCAGTAAGAATGATAGAAAATCTTGAAAATATGCATTATTGTAAAAAAATAACAATGTTAGGGTTGTTTTGAGTCTAGAGGGGAAAAGTGTGTAGGGAGGATTTGCCAAGTATTCACATTTGTAAGAGACTGTTCCAAATTAAATTATCTGCTGTTTATGTCTATGGCAGATAGTCAAAAGAATACTAGAAGTTAATTGCACAGAGGAAGAGTTAAGTAGACATTTAAAGACAAGCAATCAAAAAAAGGTGGTTTAACTGCAAGAAGGATTAAGGAAGAGTCCGCAGAATCTTTGTGCTGTGGTCTCACAAAACTTATTCCTGTTGCTGCCCTGAAGCACAGGGGAAACTTAAGTCCTTTTTAGTTTCCTCCCGCCCTCACTCTCCCAGATTCTGAGGTCTCCGAAGTTGTGGTGAGGTGTGCCTTTCATGTTGAAGGGGGAGCTCCCTCTTACAACAGGTGAATGCTCTGAAAGTACAAATGATAGATCAGCTCATACTTGCTGGGAGTCAGGAATGGGAACAAACCTTTCAGAAAGAACGATGATGGATGTTTGTCTTGATACAGCTTCCCATAACTTGAAGGAGGTAAAGGAAGCAGGAAGAAACAGGGGAAACACTTGATTTTTCAAACAAAATGGAGCCTGGGACATGCTGAGACAGTGTCAGTGAGGATGTTGTTCTAATAATCTCTAGGACATTCTAAGATACTTGAACACAAAGTGTTCACATTCTGGTAGACACTTCTGATATGGCAGGGACAGCATCAGTAACGTTTGTCCAGAGAGAGATGAGGGCTGGAGGATAAAAAGTGTAAACAGTATCAGTCTAACTTGGTCTGATTGTCATAGCTTAAGGTCTGCAAAATTAACGTGAAGTTAATGGATGCCGTTGTGTTTCCCAGTGACTTAGGAGAGGCTTCGCTGAAAATCATTGGTGTCACTGCAGAAGACGATGGTATCTATACGTGTATAGCTGCAAACGATATGGGTTCGGTTTCATCTTCCGCCAGTCTACGAGTTTTAGGTAGGCCTGTCTCTTTGCTTTTTTAAAATCTGATAACATTCAAAGTGTCTGGTACCTCTGAAACGGTAAAAAGAAAAGCTTGGCTCTTGGGCATCCCTTTGTTAAAGGAATATCGTAACAACTCTTTACCTGTGATATATTGCTTGTTTTAGCAGGAATAGATGCAGTTTTCGGGTGTAACTGATGAGAGGCTCATACATAAATTCTGTACTGACACAGTACTGTCAACATGCATTTACTGTGCTAATACTAGTCCAAACACACTAATAAAATGATATTTTATCATCAGCATTCTTAGTTTAGTCTCAGTGAATGTTACTATGCTACCATATACAGTTAAGAAAAGAGTAGCATTACTTTGTATTTTCAGTTCTCCGTTTCTAGAATTGTAAAGCCACAATGTTCAGGAGAACATACAGCAAGTTCTTGTCTTTGTATCATTGATCTACAGTTAAATTACATTATTTCCGTAACCGAAGTGAAGTGACCTGAATGTTTGTGAGGGAACAAAAAGGAAACCTGCAAAGATGAAAAATGTCTGTGTTTTGGAGGCAGACAGTGAAGGGGAAAAAATATTTTTACTTGATGTGTTTGATGACATAATGATAAGTTTTGGTGCATGTTTGTATAGTTATTCCCTTAAGTGTTCAAGATTCTCCATTTTTAGAAATAGCAAAAATGGAGAGAGACAGCAGGATAGCAGGCTTTCTTTACATGCAGTTTATAATAATTGATATCAACTGGTCCTTTAGTACATTGAGAGGCCCATATATTTTTCCATATTTGGTGAGAATTAATTCATGATTTTAGCTGAAATGGGTCTGTCTTAAATTGACTTATATAAAAGAAAATAAGATATGAAGTTCTGCTCTCTGTATGTGTGTCCCAGCTGATATGGAGACTTTTACAGCTGTCCTGAGCCTCTGCAAAATATATTCTTTGTTCCCTTTTTTCAAGGAATTCTGCTGTTTTGTGAAATCTGTAAAAGATGTGTCCTTTCCAAACCTCATCTGAAATTCTGAGGGGGTTATATTCAGGGCTGCCACTTTGAGCTCTGCCTATTGGCAGCCACAGTAAGTGCCTTTCTGCCAGCATATTGAGGTGGTGATTATGCCAGGCATTTACTGCTCACTGACCCAAGGCAGACAGCAGTTAGGCCCTAGGATGAGTGTGCTGCAATATATATGAAGGAGGCAGAAAATTATGATCATGTTTCATGAAAAAGAGTTGATTTTTAAGGTAGCTGTTACACTTCCTGGTCACCATTTTTTTCCAGTGGCAGGTATATTGTTGATTATGAGATATAATGTAAGATGCCTTTTCTTTTTACTGTTTCCCTCAACTTGCCAAGGGCACTGACTCCTATACAGACAGTTCTCACTGTACCTGAACTAGTTCCACTACACTGATGCCTTGGCCGGGCTGCTTGGGTGTGTAAAGCAGTTTGTCTTGCTGCCACCCTGTGTCATATGGGGATTAACAGGATGGGGTGTTTCCACTCATAGCATCTCAGCCAAGGAAACTTTCTGGTCAGGGCAGTAAAAAGCTCCTGATGGATAAGAATCAGTGTGAAACTGTGTGCTTTAAGCAGCTAGTGTAATGAGTGTACTTCCAACACCAGTACAAAAGTCTAAAAGTGATTTGACCAGAATCAAGACTTACAGAAGTCTTGTAGACTAAACTGCTATCTTTCAACCACTGTCTTTGGTCTTACTGACCTTGTCCAAAAGCAAGTGTACACTTTTCCATCAAAACTAAATGAGAATTTGGTATGTCTTGGTTACTCTGCAAATAGACTGCAAAAGACAGGCAGCTGTATTTTGCTAGCCCTTCTACTCAGCTCTACCAATACTTTGATGAAGAAGTTCTGGCCCCAGTTTTAATACCCTTCATTTCCCCTGTCCCCGAAAGCAAAATGAGAACTCTAAGGCTGTACCACAAAGTAAGGTTTCAACTTCAAACTTTGAAAGTATTTCTTAGTCCTTCAGAGTTGAACTGACTTGCCATTTGATTGTAGTCAATTCTTTCGCAAAGAAGTCAATTCTTGTGTGCCTTCTGTTACTGTAGCAGTCTTTCAAATCCATCAATGAAGTAGTTAGTTACAGAAATAATTTTCTTTCTGAGCTACAAGAGGATGGATATCATGAGGACATGAGTTGTTTTGCCAATATGGACACATGCAGCTTCAAAAGAAAAAAAAAAAAAGATGATAGGAGCCAGTCTGACTGAGGCAAATTTTTCTTGAAATTTGTTCCCTAACAGGATATGAAATCTAAGTATTTCTCCTTCTGCAAAGATCTGAAAAAATACATTGGTTATAATGACAACAATTTAGTTCTAAGATCTGAGTATAATAAATCTTGGACATACTGTCCTTCTCTCTCTTTCCCCCCACCACTAGGTCCTGGAAGTGATGGGATCATGGTAATCTGGAAAGACAACTTTGATTCCCACTACAGTGAAGTGGCTGAGCTTGGCAGGTGTGTTCTGTATGCTGATCTTCAAACCTATTTGTGTCAAAATACTGATTTCTCTTTCAAAAATTAAATTCTCCTTGAAAAATACTTGTTGTATGAGCCTAGAAGGCCAGAATTGCATTGGATTAAATAGAAATAAGGAAGGAAAAGTTTTACCAGCACTAGATGGCACTGCATAAACAGAATGTAGTTAGGCTGAAGTGGTATCATAGATTAAGAAATTATTTTTTTAAGTGTTCCTTACAGTGACTGACACTGCTTCTGCAGTGAAGCTCTCCTGAAGTTTTTTATTTAGGTTATGAAAATTACAGACAGAAAAAAGTCTGAAAATGGGCAAAATAAGTCATGTAGGAAATACAGGTGTCCAACTTTACGGTGACCTTTGAAAGCTGGATATTACTCTGACTTGAGTTCTCCACAACTGCAGTAAAACAGATCTCTGTCAGGTTTATACAGAAAAAAATCTGTATTAGATGCAAGCTCTGAAAACTCTTTTGTCCAAAAATTGCCCTGTATGGGTAGCTAATTAGAGATATAAAATTAGATTCTCTTTCAGTATATTTTTCAAGTAAAAGTATGTCCTTATTGCATCTCTTGGTTAATTCTTTCCTTTCAATATTGTATTCCAGGGGCAGATTTTCTGTCGTTAAGAAGTGTGACCAGAAGGGAACCAAGCGAGCAGTAGCCACTAAGTTTGTGAATAAGAAGTTGATGAAACGAGACCAGGTTACCCATGAACTTGGAGTCATGCAGAATCTCCAGCATCCCCAGCTCATTGGCCTTCTCGATACCTTTGAGACCTCCACCAACTACATACTAGTGTTAGAAATGTGTGTGGATTCTTAACATTATCTGTAAAATGCAATCCTCTGAGTTTCTGTGGCATTTATAGTGGTTTGTGAACAAGGAACTCTAAGATTTCATAGAAGTTTAAAAGAGCATAAGTAAATATTGCAGTTTTCTAATGTCATTACTAAAATGTTTAGTTTATTACTCAGAAGGAAACAAATTGAGATATTAACCTGATATGTGGATGATTATCTTAGTCTGAACGTCCAGCAGTTATTTCGCATCAAGTGGCTGCACAAGTGAATTAGGAATGTTGTGATCTGGTAGCTTGATATGAAATCTCCTCTTCATACTCTAGTCCTCTGTCTTCTAGGTGCTGCAGGCTGCAGTTATTCCTGTAGTCTATAGCCTGTTATGTTTTTCTTTCAGTTGTGATACATGAATTAATCCAAAATATAACCCTTGTAATACTAACAGGGCTGACCAGGGTCGCCTTCTAGACTACGTTGTGCGATGGGGAAACCTCACCGAAGGGAAGATCAGACTCTACCTGGGAGAGATTCTGGAAGCTGTGCAGTATCTTCATAACTGCAGAATAGCACATTTGGACCTAAAGGTGAGGTGTGAATGGGATTCCTGGCAGTGTGCGCCATTCCAGGCATAAAAATTTCCCTCCTCTAGGAATATTGCAACTGGGAACATAGAACTGTGTATTGCTTTGAGACTGTATGAAGGATGTGGCTTGGGGCTCCATCCCCAAATGCTTTAGATCACTCATAGCCAGCAAAGCAGAAACTTCCATTTCCCTGTGCTTTCTTCTTATAGCTTTCTGGCCCTGTGTGGTGCTTTGTGCTGGAAATAATTGCTGACAGAAACAGTTGTATGATAACCTCGCAGCAGAAATCAGTACTTTTCTCAAGAAGCATGGAGTTTGTTGTGGAAGAGACTGCTTTTACTTTCTTGCTGCAAATATGTTTCTCATCTTTGCACTTTGAGGGCCGTGATATCTATGTCAATGGTACCTCTTTGGACCTTTGTTCTAGACTTTGAACTTTACTTGAGCCACAAGGATTGGATGTGTTTTAGTAGGAAAAGCTATATGAGAAGGTCTTAATATGAATATTAATTAAAAACTTACTCTTTACACTTTTCTTCAACTGTATATGAACAGTAAGGAATTTTAGCATTGACAAGTCATCTGTGTAGGCATGGTCTCTTAGACAAATGGAGTCATGGTAATAAAAAGCAAGAAGAGCCTGAATCTTCCCTCCATGTACTTCTGTTTTCCAAGCAGAACCAGTTTGGGCTCTCTATCCCATGGGGACCCAAAATTTAATCTTTTTCTAGTGATATACAGAGTTCACCAATACTTCTTCTGGTCTCAGGGTACTTACAGATGAACTAATTAAAAACTAGTTGTAGGTAAGTTACTCTTACTTTGCAGAGGTTACAGCTGTAGCAGCAGTAGCTTCAGAAGTAAAACTGTCGAAATAATTCCACTTTCAGCTCACCAGTATTGGGGCAGTTCTCTTGAAGTCATGTGCATCCAACAGGATCTTCTTCTGCTATAGTCTCCTAACAGTGCTTGTCTTCCATCTGTACAGCTGCATTACATTAAAGAATTGCCAAGTAAAGCTGTATTTTGTGGAAAGCATCATGCAAATACCAACCTTCCAGTCTTCAAATGCAAGGGTTTTGTTGTCTCTGCCACAAAACAGATAATCAGTCGCTTTATTCACCTTCTGTTTGTAATTGCTGTTCTTGAAGCCTAAGTTCCCAAACACAGGTTCCTGTGACACTTTGCAAAGCTGCTGTTATGAGCAACTGCAGTGTTATCTGACAGAACTGTATTTCCTGCAAAAATTATAGCACCAGCAGCTAAAGCACATTCATTGCACACTGTTGTAGGCAAGAACCTGCCTGCGAGTTGATCTGGGGGAAGCCTTGGTAAGACTGCCTCAGCTTTGCAGAGCTGGCCTTCAGCAGTAATCCTTGTAGCATGCAGCTGTTTGTTACATTCTAGAACTGACCGCAGTGGTCGGGAAGTTATGTTGGAGCATTAAATGTGTGTTAGCCTGACTTGGAAAAAGACATTTTAACTTTTGCTTTTATGTTTTCTAGCCTGAAAATATTTTGGTGGACCAGAGTTCCACTAAACCGACAATAAAACTGGCTGATTTTGGAGACGCAGTCCAGCTCAATACCACATATTATATCCACCAGCTACTTGGAAACCCAGAGTTTGCAGCTCCTGAAATTATTCTTGGAAATCCTGTTTCCCTCACTTCAGATGTTTGGAGCATTGGAGTGCTCACATATGTCCTTCTTAGTGGCGTCTCTCCTTTCCTGGATGAAAGTGTAGAGGAAACTTGCCTGAATATTTGCCGCTTAGACTTTAGTTTCCCAGATGACTACTTCAAAGGAGTTAGCCAGAAGGCCAAAGATTTTGTATGCTTCCTACTTCAGGATGACCCAGCTAAGCGTCCCTCAGCTGCACTGGCCCTCCAGGAGCAATGGCTGCAGCTGGGGAATAGCAAAAGTGCTGACAGCATTGATACATCCAGACTGACTTCGTTCATTGAGCGGCGAAAACACCAGAATGATGTTCGACCCATCCGTAGCATTAAAAACTTCTTACAGAGCAGGCTCTTGCCAAGAGTTTGACCTTGCTTGAAGTTCTCTCTCATTCTCTTTCACCTGCCAATCAATCAGACTGGAGATGGACTCCTCCTGCCAATCAATCAGACTGGAGATAGACTCCTTCTGCCAATCAGCTGTTGACTTGAATTTTGAGGAAAGCAAACCCCAAGCCAAGCAGCTGCTAGCGAATGTTCGTGTGCAAATGCATTCCACAGAGACCTGCGCAGGGCAGCGTGGGGGACTGGTGATGCAGACTTTACGGGGGTGGAGGACAATAGCACTGTACTCTGCAAAAAGCAGTCACAAGCGATACAGTAACAGTATTTTATTCAGGTTTCTGCAAAAAAAAAAATAGTTTTTTTAATAAACAAGGGTTGAATTTTGCAAGTGAACTTAGCTACCGTTTTCAAGATTTATTCAAGAAAGAAATGCCTATGTTCAAAGCACTGGTGTTAAACAAAAATCAAATCATGCCTGGAGAAGACTCACCAAAATGGCTGCCCATTGGTACGGCCTTCATTTATAACATCTGGTTTTCACTTGGTCCTAGAGCTTTCCAGTTGCCTCGCCTGTATGTATCTCACCTAGCAGTGCACTGAGATCAGACTCTGCTTTTAAGTGCATCCAACCTCAAAAGTTTTTGCATACAAATAGAATGAAATGTTTTGCTCTGATAAAATGTAGGCCTTACTTGTATATAGACTGTTACCTGCCTTCGGTCTGTAATTTTTTTCCCCCCCCTCCTCTTATCCATTTTTTCCCCCCTTCCTTCCTAAATGGTGGTATACCACTGTGCGGGTCTTCAGTTTGGGTCAGTACTCACTGTCCCCAGAAAAGGACTTCGGGTTGGTGCCCAACTTGCTGACCCAATTGTCAAGCAGTATACAGCAGGATGAAATACTGTAAATGCACTCATTTGGGATTTTGTTTTCTTTCATATCATGTGCAATGTTGTGGCTTTAACATTTTATGCAACTATTTATGAGGACCTCTGTTGTAACTGTAATAAATATATAGAAAAAGCACATACTTAGTACGGCGAGCTTTATGGTTTTGTTTGTGTGATTGGGGGTTCTGGGTGGGCAGGGACAGGTGTGTTGTACCACACTGTCACTATTAGTTTAAGGTGAGGGTTAGCATAGAATTTAGTCAAGACTAGTCAGTTTTAAGCATTGTTCAAAAAAAAATAAATAAGAAGAGAGAGAGGTTCGTATCCCAAATGTCAAACTGGTTAAGAAGTAGGGTGACCCTTTTTAAAATCTATTATTATATTTAAAATGCCAAAGTCTGACTCTCCCCAAATCAGTCTCAGCATTTACTGCTTTTTAAAATTTTCAAATCTGTATTTACTTCTTTCTGTGAAATGAACAAATGAACTTTGTGCTCTTGGGTGAAGAATGCATTGAGAAAGTAGCGGTCAGATGAGGAGAATTGGACATGTAATGTAATTGTCTTAGTAACTGTTTTTAAGGTTGAAGTAATATTAACGTGAGCTATTTAAAAAGACAGAGATGGTCTTCTGTGCATCACTGAATTCATATGGGTGTGTTGTCATCTATGTTTGTGTGAAATGCCATGTTTAAGGAAACCAAGCCGACATCCCACAATAGTTAGATATATGGGTCTTAAGCCATAACCTAGCTTGGGTTAGTTTTGAGCTTTGTGGCTTCCACTGTATCCTATTTATTCTTTTTTTGTTTTGTTTTTTTTGGGTTTTTTGTAAAGTTGTACAGAAACTTTTTAAAAGAAAACAACTGACTTCGAAACTGGATGTGTATTCATACCAACCTCATGTTATGTTTGTGTATTATTTTCCTTTATTGTTTTAGTTAATTTTTTGCTTTATTTTGCATGTATATTTCTTTGTACAGTGATGTTACATGTTTACACAGTATGACATGATGTAAATATTTTATTTTGCCATCAGTTACCTTGAAAAAAATTAAACATATTTGACATAATTGTCTGATCTCTTGCTTTAAGGAGCTTGACAGTTTAGGTTTGGCTATATTTTAATTGGGCTCTGTATTTTAAGATAAAAAAGTATGTTATTTTATTGCCATAAAATTCATTTTAAATTGCAGTGATGTATCTGTCCTTCATGCCTTACAAAATAATATTTGCCTTTGCTCTAAGTGTTGAGTGCTTTGTAGTGTCATGAATGCTTTTATATAAAACATGCATAACTCCCTAACTGTGGAAATTCATTATAGTCTTTATTAGCTAATAAATTTTGACCAGCAGAGTTTTCTACCAGATGTTCCCTTTTAAAGACCAAAGGATCATATTTCAGTTTAATATTAAGCTGGGGAACAGATTTCCCACATCTTTTAGGCATCCTGATTTATTATGAAGAAAAGTTACTTTCAGCTGTAAAGATTTGGGATTTGCAACTAAACTCATGAAGCAGAAAAGTTTTTCATTGTGTATATTTACCTCCTTCCCTTCTGTTGGTAAACACTGTGATTCTAAGTGAAGTGAAAGGTCAGGAAACAATACAGAGTGTTTATGCTTGTTGCTGCATTGTGTATGTGATTATTCTTTTCGCTCTATTATCTGTCAAGAGATGAAACAGTCCCTTTATTCCTCAGAATTTACTTACTGAGAGAGATGTTTTACTTTGAGAGAGACAGGGAATATTCAGGAAGGACATATTGAGAAAGGATGAGTCACTGGAAGATTTTTCCATGACAGGGAAGGAGGTGACCACATGCTTCGTGGAAGAGTTTGTATCCTTCAGTTCTCTAAAATGCTTCTTAGCTGAAGGTACACTGATCTGGGGGAAAGTAACCAAATGCTGTGCAGACAAATAACGCATTTGTAGCTGTTTCAAGTAGCAGAGATGGTTTCTTGCACTTGTACGTAAGTACATAAGGAGTGTGCTGTTTCTGGCCCCCTCTCTGAGCTCCACTACCTGGGACAGCCAACATCTTTTGACAGAGTGCAGTATTACACAAAAACCTGATGTTTGGTGCCAGAACTTCCAGCTGAAGAAAGCTCAAATGATGAGCTTGAGATCCTCAACTTGGATATCTCTTCAAATATCTTTGAAGGATTAATACAAGGCCCTTTTGTTTTGCCAGATTGTGTAGCTGAGGGCTCCAAATACTGCTTGGACTTAGTTGGGCGCAGTTCTCGTTGACTGTCTTGCACACCACAAACCAGCACTGCAGGCTGATACAGAGTGGAGACCAAAAGCATGGGTGAGAGCAGCTGGTATGAGGTCCCTGTGGGAACACTGACTGCCATTCCCTATGCTCTACGATATTATAGCTGAAAGGGGAGGAAATAGCCAGGAACAATCAAGAGAAGATTATGTCTAAGTGTTTCTTTTTGATAACATATACAAATCACTCCTTAATGATAGTTTAGGAAGAAGTTGAGAGACTTAAAAGTCAGTGTATGAGTAAGTATTTTTCAAGGTGAGTTTGGGAGTGCAGGAGTTCTCAGTTGCATGTTTGATGAACACAGATTAACTTGAAGACCATTGTGCAACTGCTAAGCAGAAAGCCTGGCTAGGTGACATTTCCATGGTCAGAGAAACAACCTAAATTGTCTTCCTAATGGGCAGAGGCCTAACACATACCTGTTTATGTTCATGTTGACCATAAGTCAATCTCAGATGTGACTAGTAACGTGTTGATTAATAGAAGAAAAAGTAATTGTTTTTTTCTTACTTCAAATCCAAAAGTATGTTCAGGCCAGGACACAACAGAGATCCCCCAGAATGACACAGCAAAAGCATCTTCTTGAAAATATTTCAGTAACCATGCAAACCTGACTGGTAGTAGGAGATGTCTGAAAATATAATGGGATGTTATTTGCATGTAATGTTCTGTATGACATTGCCAGGAAACATTAAAACCCCAACTCGGTGTGTGTCAGTGTAGGCCTAAATTAAGAAGAGGGGCTGGTGAGTGAGAAATGAATGTAACCAAGGATGGCTAACTTGAAGTTAAGCCCCGTGGTTACCAAAGTTCTTAAGAGAAATAAAGGCAGGAATATACTGTGTATATATATATATATATATAANTCTGTTGAGGTTGTGCTTTCAGTACTTTCTGCACATTCATATTGGCTCCAGCAGTCAAGACAAAAGGCTCTTTCTGTGTGCACTATAATGCAAGGGCATGGTGATTTCTCATTGCTCCAAAGCAGCTGGTGCCCACTGTTCTCTTTCCTTCCTGGCAAGCAAAGGCAGATACCCAGCACCTCAGGCTTCACGTGGTCACCTCAGGCCTGGTGGTCACCTCTGCATTTCCCAAGTGAGTGTAGTCAGTGGTCCTCAGTGCCATGCCATGCCGCAGAGCATCAACACAAGAACAAGATCTCACATTTCACAGCCCTGCCATGGCATCTAGAAGCCTCACATGTAGAAGCAGGAGAAAATACTTCTCGCATGATGTCTTTGTCCTCAAAACAGGAACCCTTCTTATCTCTGATTGTTTCCCCTTAGCCCTACCCAAAAAGCTCTAGGAGAATTGGTGGTGGAGGGGCAGTTTGGGATATTAAGTAAAGCAGTCTGATCTACCCCTGGTTAATGTCAGGAGAGTCAACACCAAGCCTACTAGTAATAAATTCCCATCATCCAATCTATGCCTTCCANTTTTCTTACTTCAAATCCAAAAGTATGTTCAGGCCAGGACACAACAGAGATCCCCCAGAATGACACAGCAAAAGCATCTTCTTGAAAATATTTCAGTAACCATGCAAACCTGACTGGTAGTAGGAGATGTCTGAAAATATAATGGGATGTTATTTGCATGTAATGTTCTGTATGACATTGCCAGGAAACATTAAAACCCCAACTCGGTGTGTGTCAGTGTAGGCCTAAATTAAGAAGAGGGGCTGGTGAGTGAGAAATGAATGTAACCAAGGATGGCTAACTTGAAGTTAAGCCCCGTGGTTACCAAAGTTCTTAAGAGAAATAAAGGCAGGAATATACTGTGTATATATATATATATATATAAAACTGCTAGCTGTGGGTAGTGAAATCTCTGAGTGGCTGGTATTTGGTGAAGTATTTGGACAGCCAGTCTTTGCTGCAAACAGCAGTGTGTCTGTGTGCTAGGGATTAGTGTAGGGAGTGTTGCAATCTCTGTCCCAGTCCAGAAGATGAACTAAGCTTTATATACCTTTTCCATGTATGTATAAACTCTATGTGAGGGTGTTACTAAGTTCTTTGCTAAAAGGATTCAGGTGCTTGTGGAGGTAGGTGCAACCGGGTAAGAACAACTTTGTGTTTAAACCAGCTCCAGGTATTGTGGTATTTTGGTCAGAACTGCTGTTCTCTCAAGCAAGCAACTTCAGAATTTCTTTATAATTAAATCGGGGAGGGTGGGGGGGGGGGGG